>JARPMJ010001531.1:0-158238 GCA_033366665.1 Phoxinus dragarum | reverse complement strand
TCCTAATATATAAGCCTACATTTGATTAGCCCATTAGTCACTACAGTTATTGCTATCATAAAATACACTTAAACCTGGTTTAAAATTCTAAATAAGGCACATCTAATGTGCAACAACAAAAGACAAAAGCTACATAAATATATAATACTCAATTATGTCTTTCAATTCAAACACATTTAACACAATTATACTGTTGTGGCAAAAATTCATCGAACAAACATCACTGCGTAAGAGACACTCAGAGTCAAATTATAAAATAGAAGTATTTATTCTTGCAAGAATAGGAGCAGTCTAATACACAGTTGTTACCCTGTGCAGAAGAGTGACACACCCCCAGACAGACTGAACCAGCTTTTATCTCCGTTCCAAGGCCTTCTTCCGCCAGAGCCATCCTACCAGTAGTTTTCCATAGACTAAGCCCTCCTTCACCAAATGGCCTTCTGACATCTAGGTCAGAGGTCCTTGTTCGTCTGTTCTCTGGAGTGTCTCTCCCTTCTGCCTTCCCAGGTACATAAAAAGAATCTTCTCTCACTACAAGTGAGAGTCACACATGTGACATTCTTTGAATCATCTATCTTTTACTAAAGATCAATGAATATCATAAAATAGCCACTACAACTCCTCACTTTTTATAATTATTAATCAACCATAATAATAATAATAACAATAATAATAAATGCAAGTTCAAGTCATTACATCACATCATAAAAATCAGTCCTCCTTGAACCTGTGAAGAAAAAGAGTTTAGGATGAAGAAAGCATAAGGCTGTTTTTGTTGGGGAAAGCCCCATAATTATTTAGCAAGCGAGTAAACATGTTTACTAATGCCGGGCTCACTACCGCAGTCACACTAGTAAGGAAAAAAATAGTTATAAACAGTAGGAAAACAAACAATGCAATAAAATGCAAATGGTAAAAGCATTAAAAAAATAAAATAAAAATAAAAAAAAATTAAAAAATCCCTCAGTTTCAAAACCCTGTCCTTGTACGCCATCTCGTAACACGGATAACTGCTGCTTTTAACCCTCTTCACATATCAATCGTTCTCGAAAAGAAAAAAAAAAAAAAAAAAACATCAACACATTTAACTGTAATCTCTACTTGAATCATCTGTATAATTTTGTTCATCCCCATCATCATTCAGATAGACTGTCATTTTCACCAATTGAGCAGACATTCCAGTTCTCTCATATTCACCCATGAATAACAAAATTATCAGAATAACACATACAATCATAACTCCTACACATTCAACATTTCCCCCATATCCATTTCCCTAACCATATTTTGTTCTTTTACTTTTAATTCAATCAGGCAGTGGTTCTACTTAATCAGCTTCAATAATAATCCTTATAATTTACATTAATTAATAGATCTTCTCTTCCTGAAAACATTTGCCTTAAATATTTTCTAATGAATCAGTAACCAATCAAATCATTTGTCATATACCAATATCAATACTAAGTCCTATTTCAATATAATCAGATAAAATCCTCAAAATCATCACAAAACCACATTCTTAATTCATTAGTTGGTCCACATCCTCCTCCAGGCGTGTTGGTGTAGGTGAGCGGCTTGGACCCAGGTGTCACCTGTGAATGGAGACCTTAAGTATTTTGTTAGTGATTTGTCTTTCCCTCGTCCCTTTTGGTGTGACCTGTGGAATTTTCAAAATCATTAGACATTTCTTGCTTATTAAAGTCAGAGTCCTTTTCCCCTGAAAAGCGTTCACAAGTCAATATTCATACATTTGGAAAACAGAATCAGTTCAGCTTGATGCAATCCATCCTGACATTCTGCAAAAGTAAAATTTTAGGTTATGCTCTGTACAAGGTGTAGCACCTTTCTGCCACAATAATAACAATCAGGCCAGGACAGTTAGCAAAATTCATCCATAGCCATTATTCAACACATTTTGCCCTGTCTCCCAATCCTGCATGCTCTCTGTAAAGCAAAACAAATTTTGAGGTTATTGTCAGATAGTAAAGTACGTGCTGCCACTTCGATGTCCTGGCGTTTCCTGTTGAAACAATACAGACAGCAATTTTGTTAGGCAGAAGAATGGCTTCTTTCAGGGCTTTTACCCAATTACCCCTAGTGTTCTTCCCAACATTTATTCTAATAAAACACAAAGCATCCCCCTTTTGATGGTCGACACAACTCGATCATCAATTTAACATAACATTTAACATAGTGTTTTCGATAAAGTTTACCCTCAACACTAACCCAACCATTGTCCTTCAGACAAATTTTCTCCAGACATCTTTCTCTGAAAACATCACCCTCTGAAACAAAAATATTACATTCTTCACTTAAAGCCACAATTTCATTTTCTTATCGAAGTATTTGAAGGGCAATGGCCCTCAGTCTCACTGCGTATCCTGCTTTTCAGGCCTGCTGTTTTGTCTCGCAACCATTTTTAAAAAGTCGTCATTAGTTTCTTTTATCAGGTCAGGTCGTGCTGTACAGACTTGGTCAATGTCAGTCAAAAAAAACAAAAAAACATCCTCCTCCTGTTTACGATAATCAAATGGCTCTCTGCATAATTTGATATTGTTGCTGTCAAATCTATAACATCTTCTTTTATTTCAACCCACGATCTACAACTCCACAATTCCAATTTATATAAATACCTAAACTTATCCAAAAGTAATTCAAATCCACATCATAAATGACAAAAGTAATTACTACCAGACGGAGCGTGATGACCAACCAACTTAAAGCTCGTCCCATGTTCTCTATCATCTTCTCATCAGATTCACTCAGCATTTGCCTTCTTACAATTTGTCACTTGCCTTAACTCATCTGTAATGAAAGAAAACACTCTCCAGAGGTTAAAGACACAATATACTCACTATTCAGGCGGAATAGCTGCCCTAAACTAACACCTACAAGACATAAAGTGCTGTCCCCATCACACACACTCATGCTAGATACACATAGGTCAACTGCTCATTTACAATGTTCGTTTTTTTTTTTTTATATTAACTCTAAAAGTATAATATTTAAAGTTCAAATTAGATTTAAACTTCACATTCTCCTGTAGCTTTCATATAATTTTACATGTCCTTTCAAACCGTTTCAAATTCTATCTGTTCATTATTTTGTCTTTAGAAAAGTCAGCTGGGTTGTTTTGGTTCATTATCATTATTTTGTTTAAGCTTGCCTTACCAGGCATGATAACAGAAAGACAAACAGTGTCCCAATCCCTTCCTCCACTCAGCAGTCTCTCTTTCACACAAATAATCTTTTCAAACAGCCTCCTAAGACTGAAACTTAATTAATCATAGTCTAGAACCCTTAATAGTTCACAAATGTTAATATACAAATGTTTAACTCAAATTAGAACCATTACATTAATCATAAAATACATTATGCTATGAGCATTTCTAAGATTATCTTTAGTCTGAATACTTGTATAAATTCTCAATTCACCTAACCTTTGTTATCCAAACTCTACTAAAAACTGTCTTAATCTTTAGCCACCCACCATGTCTCATGATCTTCAGGAGTTAAAACCATCTTATAGACATATTAGTTCTTCTATAATTTTCCTTGCCCATAAGGCAACAACATCATGTTCCTGATATAAATTAATATGTTATGTCACTGTCTCCCCAACAAATAAAGACAATCAACTCCTGGTCTCAGCTGGCTCTTGAAAGCACATTTCACATTAGCTCTTTATCTATAATTTCCATCAGACTTGTCACAATTGAAAACAAGCCATACAGTGAATTGCGAGGGTTTTCTCTGGTGAGTGGTATAGAGGAACTTACATTCTCTCGGTCAAACTCTGCTGACCCCACAATGCTCTGCTGACCCCAGTGGCCTCTGGTAATCAGCGCTCAACTCTCATACCTTCTCACATATAACACCTCCATCCGGAGATGCAGTGTCCGGGACCCCCTGCGTTAGAATGTCTCCTGGCCAGGAAAATCATCCCGTCTTTGAGTAGCCACGTACCCACTGGTGACCCGCTCGCATCACACAATCAGTTTCTTCAACAGAACTCAGCTGTTTTTCTGGAGCTTAGGAAAGACACATTCAAGAGTCACCTCTACCTGGACTGCATGCCTAATAAATGTTAAGGGAGAACAGGTTAATAACAACAGTATTTAATCACAAATCTTTTAGACCTGTCCTGAATCAACAAAATCTCAGTGAAATTTATTCACATCCTTCTATTCAGTGCACATCTATAGCATGGTCATAGGTCCTGTGTCATGGTGAAGGCTAAGATCAGACAAATACGTTACTGGTCCTAAAATAACAAAGTACAAAAATGTCACTTCTGTCATTCAGGTCTACATTATTATTTTAAAGACTCCTTTAAAGTCATTCAGTTTTACTAAAATATTTAAGTACTAATTGCCCTCTGAATGGCAATGATTTCCTTTAACATGATTTCTTTTAACATCTGTGTCTATAATTTTCAACTGTAAATAGCTTATCGTCATGACAGGCTAAGATAACAGCCTTCTGACATTGAATGAGACAGAGACTCTGAGACCTTCAAGACTGGCACACTGTTTCTCATACTAAACATTCTCTACTTTAGCTACTTTATCTTTAATTCTAGCCCAGTTTAAAGGGACCTTTGCCAGCAATTACATACGTTTCCAATATAAAAATAATTTTATAGTTGTCACTTACTCGTACAGGGAATTTAAACATTACAAATTCCACTCATATTGAGACTGTCATACAGTTTCAGTCAAGTCCCAAAGCTTATCTTTTGAAACCAAAACATCAGCTTCTAGGTCCTTCATGGTCACCTACCAAGCTGTTTGTTTAAATCAGATCCATTTCTACAGAATTGTTTTTTACATTTAGCAACAAATAGTTATTCTATTTCTCAATAACGTTTCATTAAAACATCTACATTTTAGTTGTCAGGTTTTCAATTACAACTTTATCTGACAATATTTTCCATATTTTCTCTTCTAGGGGTTTACCAATCTACAATTAGGATCTTCCAAAACCCTTTTTTTTTTTTAAGCGTTTCATTATAAGACAATCATATTTTTAGTTACCTTTACTTTTACAAATATTTTGCTTATCTGCAATTTACATTTACTGGTACTTTAGTTATTTTCCTTTTAAAAGGATTTCCTTACAACTTAAATATTTTCAACTTTCTTTTCTCTTTCAATCTACTTACGACTTCCATCTATCAACTTTCTTTTCTCTTTCTTTTCATTTACTTGCACATTCTTCTCACTTTCCTTAGCACTGCATTCACATTCTTAGTTCTTTCTCAGACGAAAACTTTAATATCGTCTTCAAATCCTGTTCTACTTTCAAACCCACATTAATACACGTCACTTTCACATTCCATCAACTTTCTTTTACACCTTTCTGAGCGGGCATTTACAGTTGCTGCTAAATGACCCCACTGACCACAATTAAAACATTCTCTGTCCCCTTGCCTATAGTTCGATTACCTTGAGCTTTCTAGCAGCTCCAACTTACTGACACCCTTGAAGCAGTGTGTCCCAATCAGAATGTAAACACAGCTGATAAGCAGTTCTCTGTTCCTCTTACAGTCCACCAGTGGCGGATCACACTAGCCAAATCATAATCTTCATCATTATTATTGGCAGAACATTAATTTTCATAAACTGCACGGAAATCCATAAATTGTTTTAACAAAGTTTTCACAAAGTTTCTGTTTAACTTTAACACTTGTCCAGGGAAAATTATCCCCGACCCATAATTTCCTTTATAAAACAGACAATGTCTTTTTTTCCCTAATGACTTAATATCAACAAAATATCCGACATTTTACATTATTTAATTCCAAAATCTGTCTTTACATTTCTCTAATTCGGTATTATCATCAACAACAGTGATTACAATAGCAAGTACATTTAACATCCGGAAGCCGGCTGAATAAGCACGCGCTGTTGCTGTACTCCCAGCATAGCTGGAGTCTTTAGGTTCAAAAGACACTATGGTTGTCAAACTAAAAATAAACATAATTTCACTCTTTATTTTACCACTAAAATATAGAATTATTCAGCATTTTGCTTAATGAAACATTCATTATCTTTATATCATGTTAATCCCTGTTAATCATACTCAATACCTTATCATTATTATTTTTAATCTGAACCTCACTTTTCATACCATTTCTTAATCTGACTTAACAGGCGTTCATAAATAGTTCCATACATTTTATCAGAAATGTTATTTTCATAACATACATTTTCTACAGTTGTTTTCTTCTCAAAATGGTTAGTCTGCCGATTCAACAACTATCATTACTGTCTCTGTACCACTTATCCCTACTGTTTTTTACAGAAACCAATATATCATATTACTCAAATCTCAATCCTTCACAAAGACAGCCTTATTGCTGCTTGCTACTTCAACTTTTGTTACAAACAAAATCTTCTGACATCTATCTAATGTCATGCATCCATCTAATGGATGAAAAATAAAAACCCTTTTATCAGTTATATTCAATCTTACTATATGGCAATACATTCTACATCGACTCGGTTCTCTTTTATCTGCTTCAAGCCAACAACTCATTGTCTTTTCACACTTTTCCACACGTTGAATGCAGACACAACAACCTTTGTTTCTCACTGCCCTGTTCAACTGATTCCCGCACCGTCTTTAATCTTTTGGTGCTCAATATCATACATTTCTGCCCTTAATTTTATCTCATTTGACAAAACACCGGTGTACCAAATTTCGCAAGCTTGCTTTTGAGACTTCCCCATATTAGCCGCTTATCTGTTCTCTGTGGATTTTCCTCTGCGCGCGTTCTCTTTATTTGTCAAGCGTCCCCGACAAACCCGACCTTTCTTTTAACCCAGTCGGACGGGTTACACTATTAGTGTCACTATTAGTGTCCTCCTAATTACGGTTTACCAACAAATCTGTTACGACTTTCTTGGCTCCCCCTAATTAGCCTCAGCACCCAAAAATAACTTGCTCCGTGGTGGAACAATTCATTTCCAGGTACCTATCTGTATGAAATGTCTTGGTCTGTCACAGTTCTCAATTAATTCCAGATTATTTATCTGCTTGAAATATCTTGTTCTGTCACAGACCTCAATTAATTTCAGATTATTTTCCTCGTATCTGTTTGAAATATCTTGATCTGTACGTAGATCTCAATTAATTTCAGATTACGTACCACAGAAAACAGTTCTCAGCCAATATGGTTCAATTTCACTCTCCCCCCAATTAAACTGAATTTAATTATACATTACCCAGAGATGTGTTGTTCTGAGCCACCTCGAGTTCTTTTTGATTCCAGTGTCCGATCCTCCCGGGCTCTGACATCGGCCGGCCTCTCTCTCTTAAGTTTACGAGGTAGAGCTGGAACTTACTCAGTCCAGGTGGCCAAACACCGTCCGATCTCAGGTCCAGGAGGCATCGTCCAAGGAATCCCACTATTCTGACACCAAATTGTTGTGGCAAAAATTCATCGAACAAACATCACTGCGTAAGAGACACTCAGAGTCAAATTATAAAATAGAAGTATTTATTCTTGCAAGAATAGGAGCAGTCTAATACACAGTTGTTACCCTGTGCAGAAGAGTGACACACCCCCAGACAGACTGAACCAGCTTTTATCTCCGTTCCAAGGCCGTCTTCTGCCAGAGCCATCCTACCAGTAGTTTTCCATAGACTAAGCCCTCCTTCACCAAATGGCCTTCTGACATCTAGGTCAGAGGTCCTTGTTCGTCTGTTCTCTGGAGTGTCTCTCCCTTCTGCCTTCCCAGGTACATAAAAAGAATCTTCTCTCACTACAAGTGAGAGTCACACATGTGACATTCTTTGAATCATCTATCTTTTACTAAAGATCAATGAATATCATAAAATAGCCACTACAATACAAATTGACATTTCCTTTAAAGACATTATATTTTTCCACATACTACAAAATGTGCCTTTATTTCTCCCCATTTGTGATAATACCCTCCACCAACACATAAAAAAACATAATTAGAACAATAACCAATAAGTACATACTTAGACACTTTTACATATGAAAAAAGATAAATAATTATCAATAAAGAATTAAAAATTCATAATTTATATATCAAACTCTCTTATAATGACACATTCATAATAAATAATCAAATAATAATATTAAATAAGTAAATAAATAAAATAATTAATAATATTAAGGGAGGGTGGTATACAAAAAGGTATTTTATTTGATAAAATATTATTTGATTTTAGAATTGCCCATATATTTTCGAAATGTATACTTTTGCTCTTAATTTCATGTTATCATCTCCATAGTGTACTTTAGAAACTAAATCTAACCAATCATTTAAAACTGGGGATTCTAAAGCGTTCTCTTTTTTTTTCTTTTTTTTTTTTTCTTTTTTTGGAGAAAGCAAGAATCCCTTCTTGCTTTCTCCAAAAAAAGAAAAAAAAAAGAAGAAAAAAAGAGAACGCTTTAAAAGCTGTAATTCTCAGTATTCTAAATACTTTATTAATCTATTAAATACTTTTTAAATTTGTAATCTTTATTAATTAGCATAGGTCCTTTACCCAAAACTATACTTTGTATCTTTATTAGGCCTATATTTGGTTTCTTAAAATATTCTTCCCTGAATTATAGGCTAGGCCTACTTAATCTTTTTTTTATGATTATTTTAGAAGTATTTAATGAGCTATAAATTCACTGCAACTTATCCAACATCATAAAGATACATGTTTATAGTTAAAAGATATTTCTGGTGTTAAAAATATCACATATTCAATTTTCAAGAAAAATGTATATTTTAGTCAGAATTATTGCGCTCCTATTTGGCGCGCGTGCGCACAGCAGCGCTCGTTGGAGATATTTGCGACTTTCCCACATTTACAGATGGACAATATACCTGTGAAATGTAAGTTTTGCACTGAGGAAAAAAAACATGTAAACACGCATAAAACAGCCAAAATATACTCTATTTGCTTTGGTGGATCGATTTGATCCATGATCGCCCTCTAGGGCTGCCTCAGAAACGCGTGCACACGCAATTATCCAGACTAGATAAACCTGGATCAAATTAGTGGGAGTGCGTGAACTTCAATTACCTCTTATCAAACCGCTGTATCCCCACTTTATTTGTTTGGTTAATTCAAGTCAGGTGATGAAGTTTAATCCCTTAGCGTCGTTTATGAAACTGGTCTCAAGTTGATATTAGCCTAATCAACGAGGCAGTAACGACCATGTAAGAGTTTGAAGTCTTTAGTTGTGGAGTCTTTGCGCTGGATATCTTCAGTCTGTATTTTGTTGCCGCCACAGAGATGTTCCTCATTTACAGAGTTTGACATGATCCAGCTTGAGAGATGAGGTATTAACCACTAATTATTAACATTAGCCTATGTGCTCAGGTTTAGTGCTAATATTGAAGCTAATATTGAATAACGTAATATATACGTTTTTAATGTAAGAATTGATGTTAACATTGATATTAATTAATGTAGGGGCAATGCTGGTGCTCTATCTAGAGCTATATTTAGTCTTTAACTTGATCAGTGTGTGTAATAATTGATGGCAATTAAGCCATTTTAGCTTAAAATGTTCACAGCGTTACTTGTAATTGCGTTTTTACTAGTAATAATTACATTTAGTTCTAGTAACAATTCCAATTAAAGTGTTCTACGTGCAATCCAATTAATATAACGATTCCAATTATTATTAACAATTCCAATTTGAGAACTCCACATTTCAATTCATACTAACAAATTACAATTTGAGAACTCTACAATTCAATTCTTTCTAGTAACAATTCAAATGAGAGAACTACAATTCTTACTAACAATGTGTGATATAATTTGTCTTGAGTATATCTTTGGTCTCATGAATCTATATCTTATCAATCTTATCAAATTATAAATCTACAATTTGGTCCCTGGCTAAATATTTTGGCTGAGGGCAAAGTGAAGTTTCAAAACTCTATATATTTAGGCCATGTTACGGTTGTTAGGCCTGTCACGTTATTTAAATAATCATCTGATCGTGGTTATTTAATACAATATGGTGCAAACGCATGTCACATTTAAGATGCTTTTGATTTCAAATTTTGCTGGTTAGCTTTGTCCTTGACATGGTACAAGATGATCTAAAACATGACATTTCTGAAAATGGTAAATTAAATGCTAGAAAATTAATAGAAAGCTCTATGCTCTATGACCCCGGTCTAATTTGTAAATTATTTATTTATTTTTACTGGTAGTTGCATGCATTCGCTTTCATGAGCTTAATTTCTTGCACCAGTTAGGGGTGGGGAAAAAAATATATTCGTAGATGCATCGCGATGCGGACGTGGGACTATTCTGAATCGATTCGCAAATGTCAAAAATCGATTTTCCCCCCCAAAAAAAAAACTTTTTCTAATAACGTAATGTTGATGGAACTCTGAAGCGCTGACGTGCACTGCCCGGACAGTCTGAGGCGTGCGCATGACAGAGATGCGCACATTAGACGCGCATGATGGCTGAGTGCGAAATTCGAAAGGCACCCTCTTCGATAAAAGCTAACGTATGGGAAATTGGCAATTTCATTGTGACCTATTTTGTATTTTTTTGTATGAGAGCTGCCCTCTGTATTGTTTAGTTTTCACATCAATATGCTGTAATCCGATCTGTTATACATACGTTATGCTGCCCTCCACAGTGTGTATCAGTGCAATGCCAAAAAGTTACATTTTGACTGTGCTCTCTGCAGATGTTTATTCACTTTTTTTTGTATAAACTGTTTTTGTTTGTGGTATACAGTTAACATTTCAAGTCTCAACTCTTTATTATTTAGTTGTGTATAAGAGCGGCATTGCATGTTACTAATTATTCAGAATATGCGCAAGTCCACAAGCATTATTTTTGTATGAAAGCTGCTGGTACGTGATTCTATATGTTTTATGAAAGCAGTTTGTGATTTTGCTACAGCAAAATGTTTATTTATTTTTTGTCTGAAGGATTATATTGCTCATTGCAAGTAACAGGAGAATGTTGGTTAGAAGTCTATTATTAAATGCTAAAGATTCAGAATATGCTGAAGTTTGTATTCATTAACTGCAAGTATGCTGCTAATTCAGGCACATATTTATTTTCCTGTTGGTTCTTTGCAATGTTGGGACATATGCTGGCTAATGTAACCTTACAGTTGACTTGCCAAATCACTTCCATTTGTTTTATTAATTAAATTAATATAGGAAGTATTGGAAGTAAATTCTTTATGGGTCATCATAAATACTTTGCTTTAAAAGTACCAAGATAAAAAAATAAAAAAAATTCATCGATAATCGTTACCCTCTGAATCGTAATCGAATCGTGAGGTGCCTAGAGATTCCCACCCCTAGCACCAGCTATTGTTACCAAAAGGCATGCTGTCTCTGCCTATTTCTTCTATCCACGCCCAGCGGCATATATTTATATAAGTCCTCTATCAATTAGGACGTCTTCCCCAGGCTTCATAAACCTACTCTCCATCCTGCCGACTATGTTTGCTCTCTAACGTGATATCTCCGCTCCGGCATCTATGCTTAGGACTCTGTTGCAGCTGGGACTCAACCCCACTGTTGCCCCATTCTACTTCTAATTAATAATTAATTAGTTACATTTATATAGTGCTTTATCTGAGACCTCAAAGTGCTTTACATAGTAAGAGGGAATCTCCTCAACCACCACTAATGTGCAGCATCCACTTGGATGATACGACGGCAGCCATATTGCGCCAGAACGCCCACCACACACCAGCTTACTGGTGGAGAGGAGACAGTGATGAAGCCAATCAGTATATGGGGATGATTAGGAGGCCATGATAGACAGAGGCCAAGGGGCAAATTTGGCCAGGATGCCGGGGTTACACCCCTACTCTTTTTCGAAGGACATCCTGGGATTTTTAATGACCACAGAGAGTCAGGACCTCGGTTTAACGTCTCATCCGAAGGACAGAAATTGGTTTGTAATGTTAGTTTTGTTGGGAGTGAAAGCTGTGTTCCTCTCATAACATTGGTAGACGAACTCATGAACTTGAATGTGATATCAACAAGTTTTTTTTTTTAATGTAGGACTATCTTTTTTTTCGCAGCCAAACGCTGCACGCCGGAGATCCGGCACGCTGCCGGAAAACTTTAAGCCCTGAATTTATTAAAGAGGAGATTGAAGACATGAGTGATCCAGAACCATCCAAAATTAAACATGAAGATACTGAGGAACAAACAGGTTGGTGTCCATTCTTTATTCTTGATTGATTACTGCTGTGAAACATTCATGTAACAAAGCTATAGTTTAACAGATCTCATGTCTCTGAAATAATGAGCTCTATAATTGTAATAGAGAGAATGCAATATATTGATCAAACTTTATACAACCTACAAATGAGGAGAACAATGGAATCAATAAAACTAAGAATAGGACGACAATATGCAAGTGCTGTGACCCTTCCCAGTTTAGTCTAACGCAGTACACTTTTTTTATCTAATAGATATAGAATTTTTAGCTAATTAATGGATTAAGTGTTGGCGAAAAAGATGAGTCTTAGCCGTTTCTTGAAAATGGCTATGGACTCTGCAGCTCTGGTTGAGTTGGGCAGATCATTCCACCAGCAGGGAACAGTCATGTTGAAGGTCCATGAAAGTGATTGTGTGCCTCTTTGCGATGGCACCACGAGACGCCATCTACTTGCAGAATGCAAGCTTCTGGGTGGCACGCAAGTCTGGAGTAATGAGTTTATGTTAAAGGGAGCAGGGCCAGTGGTTGTTCTGTAGGCAAGCATCAGTGCCTTGAATTTGATGCGAGCTGCAATTGGCAACCAGTGAGGAGAGGAGTGACATGTGCTCTCTTCAGCTCATTAAAACCACTCTAGCTGTAATATTCTGGATCAGTTGCAGAGGTTTAAGAATGCATGCTCGAAGGTCTGCCAAAAGAGCATTACAATAGTCCAGTCTGGATAGAACAAGCGCTTGGACAAGGAGTTGTGTAGCATGTTCCAGTAGGAAGGGCCTGATCCTCCAAATGTTGTATAAGGCACATCTGGAGGACCGGGCAGTTCAAGCAATGTGGTCTGTAAAGTTTAAATGATCATCAGTCATAACTCAACCATACCTCCATCAAGATCAGCCAGGAATCTTGATGAACCTAGCTGAATGGAGAAGTTGTGATGAAGTGTTAGGTTGGCCGGGACCACAATCAGTTCTGTCTTTGCAAGGTTTAGTTGAAGGTGGTGGTCCTTCATCCAGCCAGAAATATCTGCCATGTAGGCTGAGATGCGAGCGGCTACCGTCGGATCATCAGGCTGGAATGAGAGGTAGAGTTGGGTGTCATCAGCCTAGCAGTGATAGGAAAAAACATGTTTCTGAATGACAGATCCTAGGAATGACATGTAAATGGAGAACAGAAGTGGTACAAGCACTGAGCCCTGGGGCACCCCAGTAGCTAGGTGTTGTGACTTGGACACCTCACCCCTCCATGACACCCTAAAGGACATACCTGAGAGGTAAGACTTGAACCATTGGAGTTCAGTTCCTGAGAAGCCCTTCGTCTTTAGGGTTGACAGGAGGATCTAGTGATTAACTCTGTCAGACGCAGAAGACCGATCCAGTAGGGTGAGAACTAAGGATTTGGAAGCTGCTCTTGCCAGTCTCAGAGCTTCAGTAACCAAGAGCAGGGCAGTCTCAGTTGAGAGTATGCTTCTGAAATGAAACTGGTCCAGGAGGTTGTTTTGTGTAAGAAAGGCAGAGACTCGTTCAAGTCTTTTTTTAATGAATGGAAGGAGGAATAACCGCTGATGGTTGTTTTATTTATGAAGAATTTGTCAAAATGGTCAGCTGTTGGGGTTGATGGAGGAGAAGGTTTTGAAAAGTATGTGAGTCAGAAGAATTGTCAATTTTGTTGTGATGGTCATTTTAGCAGGAAGAGCGGAGGTATTGATACAGACCAAAGTCAGTAGGATCTTTCGATTTGCGCCAATTCCTCTCTGCAGCCCTGAGTTTAGATTGATGTTCGCAGATGTACTTGGGAGTGATTTGAGGTGTGTAGTGTAGTGACCAACGAATGGTCAGTGTAGCAGTAGCATGTGTAAATAAGATCCAATTGGTTACCTGATTTGTGAGTATCTGGCAGCTGCAGTAGATAATCGTTTGAGGTCAAATAAGGCGGGCAGAGTGTGGAGATCAGCAGCCTTAGGTTTTTCTTGGTGGATTTTGAAGTCTCCAATAACTACGAGAGGAGTATCATCCTCAGGAAAGGATGACAGTTATGCATCCAACTCCTCCAAGAAACTGCCAAGCTGACCTGGAGGACAATAGACGACTACAAAATGGATTTTAGTAGGACTGGTGATAGTAATCAAATGCAATTCAAATGAGTTGTTGTCACAGAGATGGTAAAGGATCAAATTTCCAGTCATTGGAGATGAGCGGAGCAGTACCTCCACCCCTCGCGGTCCGGTGTGAGAAAGTGAAGTTAGTGGAGAGGGCAACAATCTGTTTGATTGTATTAATAAGGGAATGACAAAACTAAGTTGGCACATTAAAGATCTGATACTTGATTCACAGAAAGCTACCTGATCTCTTGTTTTCTTGTATTACCGTAAATCAGGGTTCACTTAAATTTTGACATTTATCCTCCCTGAAGTGATTCTAACTACTAAATGTTTATTTTTAGGCCAGATGGAAGTGAAAGCGCAAAGTGAAAATCTACATGAAATTGAGGAGGAACATTGCAACATCAAAACTCAGAGTTTTTCATTGAAGGAAAATTTCAAAAAGCAACAGAAAACACATAAAAATGTGAGAGATCATGTGTGCTTTGACTGTGGGAAGAGCTTTACTAGAGCCGTCGGTCTGAAACAGCACCAAAGAATTCATACTGGAGAAAGACCGTACAAGTGTTCATATTGTGACAAGTGTTTTGCTCAGTCTGGATCTCTGAAATTACATGAGCGAGTTCATACTGGAGAGAAGCCGTATCACTGTACTCGGTGTGAGAAGAGTTTCAGAAGTAAAACTGATCTCAAGTATCATCTGCGCGTTCACACTGGAGAAAAGCCATATAACTGTGACCAGTGTGGCAAAGATTTTAAATCGGTATCAAGTCTAAAAGTACACCTGAAAATTCACTTAAAGGAGAAGTCTTATTATCCATGTTCATTTTGTGAAGAGTTTTTTACACGACAGGATCATTGTAAACGACACCAGAAAAAACACACTGGTGAGAAAGATCATGCGTGTTTGGACTGTGGAAAGAGCTTTATTAGAGCTGACCATCTGAAAAATCACCAAAGAATTCATACTAGGAACAAATATTACAAGTGCTCATATTGTGACAAGAGTTTTACTCATTCTGGAAACCTGAAATCACATGAGCGAGCTCATACTGCAGAGAAGCCGTATTGTACTCGGTGTAAGAAGAGTTTTAGATATAAAAGAAACCTTCTGACTCACATGAAGATATGTCGTAAGAAGTTGTCACAATGAGCGACATTTTATTTTCATGTCATATACATTCAAGTAAATTGTGACATTAACTAAATATGGTGTTGCTCCTAAAAGCACAATATCAAGTTCTACTTTGTGATTTTGGTGAAAAGCTTAGAGAACTAGGCTTGTTCATAGTTTATGAAACTAAATGAGTCGTGTTTGAAGTGTCAGAAAAAAATTGTACAGTGTCATTAATTATTTGTATCTTTCTTATGTTGCTAAATCTGCTTGAATGAGACGGACATGGCATTTACTTGTTTACTATATTTTGTTCTGATTGTACAAGTCAGAGGTTAGAAAATAAGATGCTGTAAAATGTTTAACAATAAACAAATTGCAAAATAAAGTTGCAATAAAGTTTCTTAATTTACAGACGGATTGAATGCCATCAAATCAGTACCGGTAAGTTGCAAGTGTGTACAAATATAAAGGATTTAAAAGACAAACTTTTTAAACAACATTTACTGGGGTGTAATTTTAATTTGTACCGTGCAAGGTTAATTGCAAAATATTGATCTGAATCACCATTGGCCTGTTGCATGAAGCCGTTTTTTTAATTGCTACCTAGGTAAATTCGAGTGTAGTTTGAGCAAGCTCTTTTTTTTTTTTTTTAGCTCAAGGAGGTGTATTGGTTTTTAGCAGTGTTTAGTGCTATGGTAACTTGCGCTACACTGCTTTTATTCTGGGTTTAGCCAGGCATACATTGTGTGATTTAAGCAAGGTTACCAACTCGCACTGTACGAGTAGATTGCATACATATCTGGGCCAACTATGGCATATATGGCTCAGTTCTGGTAACGGCAAAGGTCATATGGGCCGTATCTGGCCCACACACATCAAGCCGGTTTTAGTTTGAGTTGTGGTTTGCTGTGTGTGGCCCATAGACTGTAAAAAAAGATTGATGATGCCCCTTCACTCTCTTCCATTGGTGAGCACTGGAGCCACCGCTGTCCCAATTTGGCGCTGACATCTTGGGACTTGAGTCTGCGCAGTAGCGATCTCGGGACCAGAGCTGCGCAGTAGTGAGCAGGAGGTAAATAACCAACGCCACTCTAATATTGTGGTTGAACAACTTCTGCCCCCTTTAATCCAGCCCGTAACGTATATCCGTGTGATAAAAACGACAGCAAATGACAGAAACCACCTTTGAAAAAAAGATATTTGAAGTGTAATTTAATTGTTTAGTTGGTCTCACGTCCCGTTGAATAACACAGGGTTGCGGGTTTATGACCTAAACTAGGACCAGCCACCGGGGGTGATCGAGACGTTTTGGCTTCACTTTTCAGGGCTTGTACGGCACGCTTGGTGTGGCCCAGATGTTGCCCATGGGACCTTTGCCGCTGCCAGAACTGAGCCATATATGCCATAGTTGGCCCAGATGAGGCACGGATATGTATACTATTGCCAGCCACACTCTGGTCATTCAGTGTGGTATGTGGGCCAGAGGAATGTGGGAGATGTGGACCACAACTGGGGCAGATTTAATTTGCTATCTGGAAAAGCTCACAATTTTTATGTTCTCCAATTGCATTTTGTAATTCGTGATGAATAAATTAAGAAAATATTACTTAAGTGTTGATCATTCCTGAAGGCCCTGACTGAAACCCCATGGTACGCTACTGAATATAAATATTACACTATGCATATAATTAATATAATATATTCACATAATTTTATTATATTGTCTAATATTAAACGTTGGTTTTAAATTAATACAAGTATTTAAAAATACAAACTTTAATATACAAGCTTTCAAACAGACTAAGCTTACGTGTTTTCTTATGAGCTCTTTGTGAACCTGTGAATGTGTCACGATTTCAGGCTGTGTGCCCGTCTTGTGTGAGGACTTTTGTGCTATTTCCTGACTTGTCATGTTTTGTATTTTTTTTTTTTTTTTGTTCAATGTGGATTAGTCTCTCCATGTGTGTCTTGTTAGTTACCTTGGTTACCCTTGTGTGTTCCCATGACAATAAACCACACCCCTTGTTAGTCTGTGTATAAATGGCCCTTGTGTTTCTCTTGTGGTTTATCAGTTGTTGTTTGCTGTACCATGTTCCTGTCCTGAGTTTCTTTTGTCTGCCCTGGATTCCCTGTTTATAAAAGTAGTGCTTGCATGTGGATTCTCTCTCCGCTTCATCCCTGCCTCCCTTTGCTAAGATGGCCGACACACGTCCACGGAGGCCATTCCCTAGACACTCAGCCCTGGCTCCCTGAAGTGTCGGCTCCACCCCGGCCGCCTGCTTCGCCCTGACGTCTGCTCTACCTCAGTCTCCAGGCTCTCTTTCGTTCCACGGGCCTGGCCCTCCTTCCCGCCCCCCTGGTCCGCCTCCTTCCTGCCCCCCTTCCCGTTTCTCTTGTGGTTTGGAAGTACCGTGCCCCTGTCCTGAGTTTCTTCGTCTGCCCTGGATTACCTTTGTTTATATTGATATTAAAGTAATGCTTGCATGTGGATTTTCTCTCTCCACTTCGTCCCTGCCTCTCCGTTACAGAATTATTAGGCCTATTTGTTTGATTCACTTGAATTAATGTAGTCAGATACTTTCTTTTGGTTGCCTTCTCAAACTTTCGCTACAGCAGAAGTGTTTATTCCTGCATTGAAAATGCATTTAACTTCATGAAATTTGGATTCCATGGATTAGTTTCATGTTGACCAAACCAAACCAAACCAATCAGGCTTGGTTGGTACCATGACGCTGATTATCAACTTTCTCTGTCAACTCCGGCTTTGATCCTGAGTTTAGGTGTGACATCAGTCTCGAACAGCCAATCACATGCTGTGGAACAGTGCAACTGAGATGATGTTGTAGTTTTTTTCAGCCTGTTGACACCAATAAAATGTGCTTAATGTTCCACTTTACAGAAGAATGAGGTGAAAATAGGGAACTTTTGGAGACAAAGAAGCTTTCAGAAGCTCAGGTAAACATGATAGTTCTGTTAATGTTTTTTCTTGTCAAACTATCAATACTAATTAAACCAACCTTTTAGAATAATCAGGTTTTGTGTGCGAGAGAATTCCATGAGAGATTTGTCACACTTGAGTTAAGCTAAAGATAAAAAAAAAGAGAAATTAGAATTTAATTTGCTAAGAACTACGAAAAAGTAGAAGATAAAACAACATCTAGACAAAGCTTTTGTTGAATTTTGATTTTTTTTTTTTTTTTTTTTTTTTTTTTTTTTTTCAAAGGCTTCATTGCCAGCATTTTTACTTGTTCAAAGTCCTCACTGTCTGAAGATCTCATACGAACACTGATGCCTCCCAGTCTAAAAGATGACAATGACTTCAGCCACTATAATTACATCTCCAATGTCTGGAGGTAGAGGTAGTGGAAAAATAATTATGTCCCATCTGTAAGACATGGAACAGCTTACAAATTATATATAAAAAAAAAAAGATAGGAAGACGACTTCTATTTAGTCACTTGTTTTTCATTTTCCAGATCTGGTCCTGTGGGCGTCAGTATCACACAGTGATCACAGTTCACACCTGCAGTGAAGCCCCTCCCACAACAATTCACCAATAAATACTGGGAATATCCCCATCATCCTACAAGAGAAGGACAAACTCCAGGAGTAGCAGCTGAAATCTGTGTGACTGTTAAAGATGGAGTTTATTAAAGAGGAGATTGAAGACATGAGTGATCCAGAACCATCCAGAATTGAAGATACTGAGGAACAAACAGGTTGGTGTCCATTCTTGATTCTTCATTGTTGAGTCTGTTGACTGTTGAGAAACATTAAGAGACTAACACTAATAGATCTAATGGCTGTGAAATAATGAGTACTATGACTATAATAACAGAGAAAAGGCAACTTTACGATCATAAATGTATTATAATCTGACATCTGTTTGATTTGTATTAACAAGGTAATGACAAAACTAACCTTTGACTCATTAAAGATCTGATACTTTATCGTCATCAAGGCCCAAAATCCCTGACCTCTCTTGTTTTCTGCTATTAAATCAGGGTTCAGTCAGTTGAATGTTCACATTCTCTCCCTGAACTGAATCTAATATGTTTTATTTTAGAACAAATGGAAGTGAAAGAGCAAAGACACACACCACCATATCAAGTTGAGGAGGAACATGACTTTATCAAAACTCAAAAGAGTTTTTCATTGCAGGAAAACTGTAAACGGCAACAGAAAACACATAATAAAGTGAGAGATCATGAGTGTTGTGACTGTGGGAAGAGCTTTACTAGAGCTGGACATCTGAAACAGCACCAGAGAATTCATACTGGAGAAAAACCTTACAAGTGCTCATATTGTGACAAGAGTTTCACTCAGTCGGGACCTCTGAAAATACATGAGCGACTTCATACTGGAGAGAAGCCGTACCAGTGTACTCAGTGTGAGACGAGTTTCAAATGTAAAACTGATCTCAAGTATCATCTGGGCGTTCACACTGGAGAAAAGCCATACAACTGTGATCTGTGTGGTAAAGATTTTAAATCTGTATCAAATCTAAACAAACACCAGATAATTCACACAAACGTGAGGCCTTATGCATGTTCATTTTGTGGAGCGACTTATTCACGGTTGGAACATTGTATACGGCACCAGAAAAACACACACCGGTGAGAAAGATCATGTGTGTTGTGAGTGTGAAATGAGCTTTATTAGAGCTGAGCATCTGAAACTGCACCAAAGAATTCATACTGGAGAAAAACCTCACAAGTGCTCATATTGTGACAAGAGTTTCGCTCAGTCTGGATCTCTGAAAGCGCACGAGCGAGTTCATTCTGGAGAGAAGACATACTACTGTACTACTGTACTGTGTGAAGAGTTTTAGATATTCAAATAACCTTCTTCGGCACTTGAGGAAATGTCACAAGTTGTCACAATGATCAACATTTCATTTTCATGTTTAAGTAAATGGTGTTGAACAAAATATGGTGCTGCTCCCAAAAGCACAGTATCATCTTTAACTTTGTGAATTTGGTGAAATGCTTTTGTAAGAGTTTTTTTAATGAAGCTTCAAACACCACTCTTTTATGTGTCAATAAATTGTATCTCTCCTACTGGTTAATAATTGCAAAATCTGCTTGAATAAGACATATTCATCATGTCATGAACTTATTTAGAGTCAGTGGCTGTAGTTAGAAAATGATAGAAGCTGTAAAATTTTAAACAATAAACAAACTGAAAATAAAGTCAATTGTGACAGTCAAGTCAAACTTGATTTACTGATGGTTTAAAATACCATTAAGTTGCAGTAAGTTGCAATTGTGTACAAATATAAAGAATTTAAGGAAGACAACCATTTTTTGACTACCGTACATTCACTGGTGTGTAATTTGATTTTTACAATCAAATTTAAAAGACAAAACATTTATTATCAGAATCACCAGATTATCTTGTTTTATTATATATTTACCTTTTAGACAACTTTTATTTCAATATTTTAAAAAAGCATTTTTCAGTGATCATTTTTCACTGCGTGCCTTTAGTAAATCCTGACAGTAGTTCTTTAACTCCAAAAGAGGGTTTGCGTCTGTTAGTAAATCTGACCCTTTAAGTCTTAAGTTAAGATCTGACAAGTTAAATTAGGATTTTTCAAAAATCGTTGTAAAGGAGCAAATCTTAAGTTGTTTTAGGATCCTTATCCTATCTTACAAAATCTCATTTTATCTGTAGTTAAGAAATCTTAAACCCCTCAATTGAGTTCAGTAATCAACTCTCAGGTCTGTTGTCCAAGCAACCAATGACACGCAAACAGCTGCTATGAAGTAAAACTGGAAAACTCAAACAAAAACAGCTGATATGGAGATGCTTCGGGACCGCACAGGTAGACCTGTTTGCTGCCCCGGACATATCACATTGGCAGTTGTTTTATTCCCTGGCCGAAGGGACCCTCGGCACGGATGCACTGACACACAGCTGGCGACAAAGTATGCATTTTCCCCAGTGAGCCTTCTTGACACTATGCCAAGTCAGGGAGGACGAGGAGCAAGTTGCCCCTTATTGGCCCAACCGGACCTGGTTCACAGAACTCATTCTCCTGGCGATAGCCCCTCCCTGGTGCATTTCTCTGAGGAAAGACCTCCTTTCTCAGAGGACCGGGCACCGTATGGCACCTCTTTGTGAATAAGTGACCTCTGGAATCTCCTCATCTGGTCTTTAGATGGGATGCGGAGGACTTAGGTGATCTACCCCAAGTGGTGATAGGCGTCTCTATGCATTGAAGTGGAACCTGTTCGTTGAATGGTGCTCTTCTCACCGGGAAGGCCGCCGAAGATGCCAAATGAAAGTTGAGCAAAGGCTCTCTCGCTCCACCCTAAAAAAAATTATGTTTCCGCACATCATGATGCAGTAGATGGTAAGTCCGTGGAAAAGCACGACCTGATCATATCCTGAGGGGTGCGAGAAGATTAAATCCTCCTCGCCTTCACCCTGTACCCTCTTGGGATCTCTCACTTGTGCTAACAGCACTTTAAAGAGCCCGTTTTGAACCATTGCAGTCAGCTGAGTTAAAATCCTGTCAACGAAGACAGTGAGCCCACTAGATTGCCCACTAGGCCCAGAAAGGATCTCACCTCCTTTTTTGTCCTAGGTAGGGGACTGCGCTGAATTGCTTCACCTTTGCACACCTGAAGTCACAGTTCACCATTGCCCTGATGGTATCCCAGGTAACTGGTCTTTTGCCTAACCCACTCGCACTTCGCCACATTCAAGGACAGGCCCGCTGCTTAGATCTTCCCCAGAGTCTGTCGTAGATGTTCCAGGTGGTCTGCCCATGTGTTGCTGTAGATCACTACATTGTCCAAATATGCTGCAGACCACTCTTCACATCCCTGGAGAACTTGATCCATCAGTCGCTGGAAGGTAGCAGGTGCCCTGTGCATCCAAAAAGGGAAGGATTGTAAACTGAAATAGTCGTACCAGTGTCCTGAATGCGGTGTAGGGATTGGAGTTTGGATCGAGGGCCACCTGCCAGTATCCCTTATCCAGGGTGGTGAAGTACCGGGCCTGTCCTATCCGCTCCAGCAGATTATTGATTCTCGGCATTGGGTAGGCATCAAACTTCGATTGGGCATTTAGCTCACGGAAGTCGACACAGACACGCAAGGATCCATCATTTTTCGGGACAGTGACGAGGGGCCTACTCCATTCACTGTTAGAAGCTTCTATTACTCCCAGCTGCTTCATCGTCTAGATTTCCTCTTTCAAGGGCGTGGCAAGTTTGTCAGGTATTCGATAAGGTCGCTGTCATGAGGGGGTTGTATCTGTCAGGTGGATGCTGTGATGTACCCGTTCTGTCCATTCAGGCCCCTGACGGAACAGTGATGGAAAGAGATCCAGGAGGACTTGTATCACAGCCCTTTGGGATTCATCTAGATGTTCCAACTTCATTGTTGCAGGATGTCTCTGAGGTCTCAAGAGCGAGCTCATCTTCCTTTTCATCCTCCACTTTCCTTATCATCAGCGTTGTCTCATTGGGTGCCTCTTTCCATTCTTTCAACAGGTTGTACGTCTGATGAGATTCTTTTGTCTACGCTAATATTAGTCTCTCTGTTTATCCCAAGGTTCACCGCAGGGCCGCCTGATCCAGGCCGTATCTGGATCTGATGAAGGACCTGCGCCTGGATTCATTTAATTTCAATATATATAAAAAGAAAATGGCTGACATTTGATAATAGTTTCAAACTGTTTAAATGATGATCACTGGCTGTTTGGCTTATGGCGCTTTTCCACTGCATGGTACGGTACGGTACGGCTCGCTTTAACCACCTCTGTTGAGGTTCCAAGCGTACTGTACCGATACCAAAATGTGACGTGAAAACACTGCAGATCACTGATTGGTCAGACAGAATCGTCACTACCAGCGTCATTGCATTTGCGTAAGACGAGACACCATTTAGATTTAAATAGCCAACAGCCACCTTTTTTTTTAAACTACTTTGATGATGCTGTAGTTTGTTTCGGCCTCTTGACACCAATAAAATACACTTAATGTGCCAATTTACAGAAGATCTCAGACATTTCCATAATGAATGAGCTGAAAACAGGGAACTTTTGGAGACAAAAAGGTTTTCAGCAGCAGTTAAACATGATGGCCCTGTTTATTTTCGCCAAACTATCAATATTAATTAAACAAACCTTTTAGGATAATCAGATTTTGTGTGAGAGAGAATGTCACACTGGAGTTAAGCTCCAGATAAATTTCTTTAAAAAAAAAAAAGAGAGAGAGAGAGAGAGAGAGAGAGAGAGAGAGAGAGAGAGAGAGAGGGGGGGGGGGGGGGGGCTAACAAATAAGAGAAAGTAGAAGATTCAACATAAAACATCTAGACAAAGCTTTTGTTGAATTTGGACAGATGTTAGAAGTTCAACAAGATGTTGAATATCTGCAAATACGCAGAGAAGAGATGTCAAAGGACCTTCAGCAAAACGAGGATGAACTGTGAAGTAAAATCTACTTTAGGAAGACGTATATAACTGCTTATTGGTTTTATGTGCCCTGTTTAATTCTTATTTAAATTCCTGGATTACACAAATATGAACATCCATATTTCAGAAGTTCTGTTAATATACAGCATCACTAAGTACAAAAAAATATGTTTACATAATTTCAGAGTAATTAAAATAGTTGAGAATATATTTAGTCACTTGTTTTTTGCATTTAGTCAACAACTTAATATGTTTATTTCAGACCAGATGGAAGTGAAAGAGCAAAGACAAGAACTGAAGTTTCCTCTTAACCAGCGCCGCTATTTTTGAGAATTTTCTGAAAATGACATACCCAAATACAAATGTCTGTAGCTCTTAAACCCTATGGTCCACATTCATAATTCTGGTCCTTTTTTTTAAAACCAGACAATTGAAACTTTGTTACCCAAGAGTCATTATAACTCAAAGTAGCATAGGAACAGAGTAAAACAAGGTCAAATTTACATGAAAGTGACTTACGATTTCTTTGAATGAAATTTAGGGAAAAATTTATCAGACTTTATGTCAAAGGCCTGAAAACACCATAAAGATCAAATTGAATGTCTGGACCATGTTATTAGCTATTTCAGCAAAACATTTGAACATTTTAACAAAATACTCTTTATTTTGATCAATTCTAATAGCAAAAACAGTGAAATAAAACGTTTCTCATTAAATGTATAGACATTCCAGAAGTGACCGTTTTCCAACTAATGTATAAAAATATATTTATATATATATAAAAAATAGTTTTAGAACATTTGTAATTACAACAGTGGTTTTTACTCAAATAAATTACAATAAACTGATCATTATAATGGATATCCTATTACTTTCTGCTGCTCTTCGTCGCTTCTCCTCTCCACCTTCTTCAAAACACCACCAAAGTATTCTGTAGTCGACGATCAATGGTAGAGATGTTCAGATATAAGCTTTCGTAAATCCGTGCGTTTATTCGAACTCCGTGGGCAAAAACAATGCGCTCTGTATCGACGCGCTCTGTGTGTGTGTGTGTGTGTGTGTCGGCGCGCTCTGTGTGTGTGTGTCTTCGCGCTCTGTGTGTGCGCTCTTGCGTGTGGAATGGCGAAAGCGCACGTGTGAATGAAAAGTTTATGCACTTGTATTTGACGAATCTGCTTGCATGAAACGTCTATCACTGCGTTGATTTTGGTTGGTTGGTTAATACTCCCATCAATCAAAACTTTGCTGACTAGACATTGGCTGGCTTTATCGAGGCTTTATTCCAGTTAAAAAACCGAGGAGCGCGAGTTTTTGCTCCCTTTGTGTTTTAGTCAGGGGGGCAGTGTTCCGGAAGACACTGAAGCATCCCCGGGCGCCGCCATTGGCTAGCGGACCCCCACCTGCTGTTAGCATTCCATTGACTCCCATTCATTTTGGCGTCACTTTGACAGCGAATAACTTTACATCTGAGGCGTTTAAAGACACCGTTTGTCCATTGTTTATTTCTAAAGAAACACGACAATGTATAAAAGGCTCCATTACCTTGTATCTTACGTTATGGCCCCGTAGAAGCAGTTTTTGTAAAAATAGGCTAACGATTGCGTCATACCCGCGCGACTCTGTCGCACAAGTCGAGAAATTACCGTATGGACAGGCAGAGAAGCTCGCAAGCAATCGGGAGGACGTGGAGGCATAAAGTCAAGGGAGAAGCCCATAGAGAGTGATAAAGTTGCTCCCGCTGCTAGCTCATGGACAGCTAATGCTCACGCTCTCCGTCTCTGCGAGATTCGGAAGGGAATGATTCAGATTTCTCTCGGCACAGCTACTAGAAGACCTACAGGTTGCTGACGTCACATCTACGTCCTCAAGCTCAGTTTGAGCCTGCGCAGTTCGCCTGGCGATCAGGAAGTGAGTGCTTCTAATTTACTTCATTTCTCTCCGTTGAAACCTATGGGGTCGCTGTGTCCAGTTTATATACTGTCTATGGTGGCGATATGGCTTTTTGAACGTTGGAATAAAGATTAGAATCGATATTTCATTGATTACTCTAACTCAAAACGCTCTTGTTAACAAAGGTGTTTCGTTTTTTTTCCCTATTTTGGTGTTGTTTTGGATTAAACAGTGGGATGCAGTTTGAAGAGTAGACCCTTACATTGAAATGTATGCTGGTGTTTCTTGGATTCGTCCGAACTGATCTGAACCATAGGAGACCAAAGATAAATATTGCCGTTCATTGTGTTCATGTTTACAAGGTCAGTCAGTCAGCATTTAATTTAACCCTTTCCTCTCTGGTGTATTGATTGCAAAAACTTTCAAATGATGCATAGTTTATGATAGTTGATTGAATATTTCATATAAAACAAAGGTAATAAAAAGTAATACAAGTATAGACACTCCCCTGCTTGTTATCAGGTTAAAGGTGATGATGCTGTAGTTTGTTTCAGCCTCTTCACACCAATAAAATATGCTTAATGTGCCAATTTACAGTAGATCTCGGGCATCACCATAATGAATGAGCTGAAAACAGGGAACTTTTGGGTTTTTCAGCAGCAGTTAAACATGATGGCTCTGTACTTTTTAAATGCAGATTGGATAAAAACACAGTGATCACAGTTCACACCTGCAGTGAAGCCCCTCCCACAACAATTCACCAATAAATACTGGGAATATTGCCATCATCCTACAAGAGAAGGACAAACTCCAGGAGTAGCAGCTGAAATCTGTGTGACTGTTAAAGATGGAGTTTATTAAAGAGGAGATTGAAGACATGAGGGATCCAGAACCATCCAGAATAAAACATGAAGATACTGAGGAACAAATAGGTTGGTGTCCATTCTTGATTCTTCATTGTTGACTGCTGAGAAACATTACGCGGTATCAAAGCTTCAGTTCAACAGATGTAGTAACTAGGAAATAATGAGCACAATAATAAATGCAACTCTATTATCATAAATGAATCATAATCTGACATCTATTCGATTGTTTTAACAAGGTAATGACCAAACTAATGGCATGTTAAAGATCTGATACTTTATACTCATACAAATTATTATTATACTATTAAATCAGGGTTCAGTTGAATTTTCACATTTATCCTCCTTCAACTGATTGTAATATGTTTATTTTAGACCAGATGGAGGTGAAAGAGCAAAGACACAAACTATATGAAGCTGAGGACGAACATTGCAACGTCAAAACTCAAAAGAGGTTTTCATTAAAGGAAACCTGTAAACTGCACCAGAAAACACATAATGAAGTGAGAGATCATGTGTGTTGTGACTGTGGGAAGAGCTTTACTAGAGCTGACAGTCTGAATGTGCACCAGAGGATTCACACTGGAGAAAAACCTTACAAGTGCTCATGTTGTGACAAGAGTTTCACTTATTCTGGAAACCTGAAAGCACACGAGCGAGTTCATACTGGAGAGAAGCCGTACCAGTGTGATCTGTGTGGTAAAGATTTTAAATCTGTATCAAATCTAAACAAACATCAGATAATTCACACAAACGAGAGGCCTTATGCATGTTCATTTTGTGGAGCGACTTATCCACGGCTGGAGCTTTGTAAACGGCACCAGAAAACACACACCGGTGAGAAAAACCATGTCTGTTGTGACTGTGGGAAGAGCTTTACTAGAGCTGACCATCTGAAAAGTCACCAACGAATTCATACTGGAGAAAAACCTTACAAGTGCTCATATTGTGACAAGAGTTTCGCTCAGTCTTCAACCCTGAAATCACACGAGCGAGTTCATACGGGAGAGAAGCCGTACTACTGTACTCAGTGTGAGAAGAGTTTTAGACATTCAAGAAGCCTTCTCACTCACATGAGGAAATATCATAAGTGGTCATAATGAGCAACATTTCATTTTCATGTCAAATAAGTAAAGTCAAATAAATGGTGTGAGATAAACAAAATATGTTGTTGCTCCCAAAAGCACAATGTCATCTAGTTTAACTTTGTGAATTTGGTGAAATGCTTAGAAAAGAGTAGTGTTTGAAGCTTCGTTTTGTTTTTGTTTTTTTTACAGTGTCAATAATTATTTGTATCTTTCCTACTTGGTAAAAATGGCTAAATCTGCTCGAATAAGACATATTCATGTAATTTACTTATTTACTAATGTTATATTGTGTTGATTATAAAGAGTCAATGACTGTAGTTAGAAAATAACAGACGCTGTAAAATTCTAAACAATTAATAAACAGAAAAATAAAGTTGATTGTTTTCTTTATTTAGAAATGGATTCATTTTAATGCCATTAAAGCTGCTGCAGTTGCAAGTGTGTACAACACATTTTCAAAACTCTTGATTTGAGTAGTTAATACCAGGCACTATTTAATTATTATTTCCTTTATTTAGCCAGGAGATCACATTGAGATATTTCTATCTCTTCTTCCAGTGAGACCTGGTCAAGACAGCAGCACATCAAGTTTCACATATAAAATAACAGTCAGACAACACCACATTGCACAATAATCGTAAAACTAAAGTAAAAAACAAATCAATTGTAACATTTACAAGTGTCTGTTAAAACATTTTGTAAGAGACATTTAAAAGTGCTTAGGGTTGGAAGTACATCTAAGTTGAGGACATTTTGCAATTCATTCCAAGCCCAAGGAGCATAAAATGAAAAAGCGCCTTTGCCGAATTCTGTCGATACCCTTGGGACTTTTAGTTGAATATGAGACCCTGACCTAGTAGAGTAAGTGTTTTTGTAATAATTAAGAGGATTTGAAATATAAAAAGGTAATTCCCCTAACAGGGCTTTTGCGATAAATAAATACATATGTAACTTTCTCCTTTGATGTAAAGGTAACCATGATAGGGAAGCATATAGACTACAATGATGCGTCCGTGATTCTGCGCCGGTGATAAAACGTAAGGCTGCATGATACACAGAGTCTATTTTTTTTAATAGCGATGTAGCTGCGTGCATATATAAAAGATCACCGTAATCGATTATTGCTAAAAAAGCACTCTCTATTATTTTCTTTCGGGCCTCGTAGGGGAAACAATATTTTAATCGATAAAAGAAATATAATTTTGGCCTAAGCTTCTTCAACAACTTGTTGATATGTATGTCAAACGCCAATCTTTCGTCCAACCATATGCCTAAATATTTATAGGAACTTACTCTTTCTAATGGTTGACCTTTTGAGTTTGTAATTATCTCATCAGTTAATTTAGAGCGACCTCGGCCAAAAATAATATATTTTGTCTTTTTCGAATTTAAAACCAATTTTAACTTTAGCAGTGATTGTTGCAGTATATGAAAAGCATCCTGAAGTTGCTTCATTGCTTGGTTTAAGGATAATGCAGTAGAATAAATTATTGTATCATCTGCATACAGGTGTAGTTTAGCAGAGTCTATTCCATGACCTAAGTCGTTAATATAAATAGAGAATAAGAGAGGGGCTAAAATAGATCCTTGAGGAACCCCAATATTTACGTGAAGAAATGGGGAATTGTAATTTTCCACGGAAACACACTGTGTACGATCTAAAAGATAATTTTCAAACCAATTCAATGCTGCTTCACTGAGGCCTATAGACGCGAGTTTCTGTAACAATATTTTATGATCAACGGAATCGAATGCCTTTGAGAGATCAACAAATAAAGCAGCACATGACTTTTTGCTGTCTAACGATGTTATAATATCGTTTGACACTGACATGGCTGCAGTAATGCAGCT
Source organism: Phoxinus dragarum (assembly GCA_033366665.1). Taxonomy (NCBI): domain Eukaryota; kingdom Metazoa; phylum Chordata; class Actinopteri; order Cypriniformes; family Leuciscidae; genus Phoxinus; species Phoxinus dragarum. The sequence goes on along the minus strand of JARPMJ010001531.1, from coordinate 128,712 downwards.
ATGTCCTGATCTAAATCCTGACTGATAATCATGAAGAATGTTATTATCAGAGAGGTATTGTTTCAATTGATCATTTATTAATGATTCAAATATCTTTGCTAAAACTGGCAATCTAGATATGGGGCGGTAATTATTTGGATCTTCAGGATCTCCGCCCTTTAATAAAGGAGTGACCATTGCAGTTTTCCACGTTTTGGGTATAATATTAGAGACAAGGCTTAAATTAAATATATTCGCTATAGGCTCTGCTACAAGATCAGCTGCCAATTTTAATAAATAGGGCTCAATTTGATCTATTCCTGCCTTTTTTTTAATGTCTAATTTTAATAGAGCTTTATGGACCTGAGCAGTAGTAATTGGCACAAAGTTAAATAATTGTGAAGAGTTAAAATGAGTAGGTCCGGCAATTTCATTACAGATAGTAGCACCCGAATTAAAGGAATCAATGAAAGAGCCCGCTGAAATAAAATAGTTGTTAAAAGTATCTGCAATTACTTCTTTGCCCTTTACCACACTCTGATTAATTTTAAGATGATCTGGGAATTTAGAAGACAAGTTCGATACTGTAGTAGACTTTACTAATTTCCAGAACTTTGTGGGATTATTTATATTTTCGTTTATTGCAGACAAGTAATAATCGCGTTTTGCACTTTTAATTAGTTTTGTGCATTTATTTCGTAATGCTCTATACGTTATCCACTCTAAAGAATTATTTGATTTCTTAGCCTTAAAGGATAATTCCGGTATTTAACACCTTGAGTCTATATTGTAGTTTGTTTTGAATGAACAAGAGTGGTGGACAACATTTTTTTGACAATGGTTCCTCTCTCGAGTTTTTGACTATAATAGAATTGGCCATGGACCCATTTAACATTGGAGTCAATGGGCATGTCCGAAAATGTCATTAAAACAGCCAATAATGTTCGTTTACAAAACTGTGCAACTCACCGAGTGATTAGTGATGTTAGTTGATGTTACAGAAACAAAAAGTGTTGCGAAATACAGTTTCTGTCGTGTTTTATTCGTCATTTTGTAAAATCCCATTGAATTCTGTTGAAGGACTGAGTGCTCGTTAATATAAATGCGCTAACGGAAACGGAAAGGGGGCTGTTTACATTTGGTCGATGTAGTCTTTTTGCTCGCTTCCGTTTCTCATAAGGCTAGCGAGCAGAGCTCTTTATCGCAGTTTTTGAACGCACAAATTCTAACCATATTGAAAGACGTGACCACTGACCAGTGCAATATGAAGTTGAACTCGACTGTGACCGTGAGTGTCCCGCGAGACATAAACATCGGTTATCGCCATCAAGTGGTCGGGAGTGTGCTAACGCTTCAGATTCAAATATTGAGCGAAAGTTACACGGTTCTGAAAAAATAGTTCCACTATAGCAAAATAAACGGATTGGAATCATATATTGCGACAATATATTGTTTATAATCATCAACGAACACCACTAAACACTCGGTGAGTTTAACAGTTTTGTAAACGAACATTATTGGCTGTTTTAATGACATTTTCGGACATGCACATTGACTCCAATGTTAAATGGGTCCATGGCCAATTCTTTTATAGTCAAAAACTCGAGAGAGGAACCATTGTCAAAAAAATGTTGTCCACCACTCTTGTTCATCCAAAACAAACTACAATATAGACTGAAGGTGTTAAATACCGGAATTATCCTTTAATAGATGGCACTATTTCAAAAACAGCCTGTCATACCTGTTACAACCACTAGATAGCGGCAGAGCGCTATGTGTATTCGGTTTCAACCACAGAGGAACAATTTTACCAAAAAACAGGATGTAGTTCTTACCTCCCCTGTGCTAGGGGTGCTACGTGTCGTCTGTTTAAACAACAACACTAACTTTCAGACAGTGTTAAAACAGGCTTTTATGTTTTAAAACATCGCGAAAACAAATCGATGACTGTTAAAGATGGAGTTTATTAAAGAGGAGATTGAAGACATGAGGGATCCAGAACCATCCAGAATAAAACATGAAGATACTGAGGAACAAATAGGTTGGTGTCCATTCTTGATTCTTCATTGTTGACTGCTTTGGTGGCTGTGAAATAATAAGTAGATATTGATGATAAATGATGGAGAAATACATCTAAATTATCATAACCTTGTATATAGCAGTTGTCATACTTATATTAACAAGTGAATGACAGAACAAAACGTGGAAGACTCTGTTGCTTTTTGCTATTAATTAAGGGATAGTTCACCTGAAAATAAAAAGTCCGTCATCATTTACTCACCCTCAAGTTATTCCAAGTCTGTATGATTTTGTTTGTTGAACACAAATGAAGATATTTAGAAGAATGTGTGTAACCAAGCAGATCTCACTACCCATTGACTACCATAGTAGGAAAAAAAATCATACAGGTTAGGAACAACTTGAGGGTGAGTAAATGATGATAGACTTTTTATTTATTTTAGGTGAACTATCTCTTTAAATCAGGATTTAATTTAACTGATTCTGTATTTCTGTGTCTTTTAGACCAGGTGAGAGTGAAAGAGCAAAGACAAGAACTGAATGAAGTGAAGGAGGAACATCATAACTTTAAAATTCAAAGAAAAAAAGCCAAAAAGAAGCACACCTGCACTCAGTGTGAGAAGAGTTTCACATCTTCATCCGCACTCAAGTATCATCTGCATATTCACTCTGGAGAAAAAACATTTAGCTGTGTTCAGTGTGGTAAAGATTTTATTTCATCATCAAAACTAAAATATCACCTGAAAGTTCATTCAGACGAGAAGCCTCATGTGTGTTCTCTCTGTGGAAAGAGTTTTTCTCGGCTGGCTTTTTTTAAACGGCACCAAAAAATACACAATGAAGTGAGAGATCATGTGTGTTGTGACTGTGGGAAGAGCTTTACTAGAACTGACTGTCTGAAAGAGCATCAAAGAATTCATACTGGAGAAAAACCTTACAAGTGTTCATATTGTGACAAGAGTTTCTCTCAATCTGGAAACCTGAAATCACACGAGCGAGTTCATACTAAAGAGAAGCCGTACGACTGTACTCAGTGTGGGAAGAGTTTCAGAAGTAAAACTGATCTCAGTCATCATTTGCGCATTCACTCTGGACAAAAGCCATACAACTGTGATCAGTGTGGTAAAGACTTTATTTCATCATCAAATCTGAAACTACACATGATAGTTCATTCGGACGAGAAGCCTTATGTGTGTTCACTCTGTGGAAAGAGTTTTCCACGGCTGAACAGTTTTAAACTGCACCAGAAAACACATGATGACGTGAGAGATCATGTGTGTTGTGACTGTGGGAAGAGCTTTACTAATATGGCCAATCTGAAACAACACCAAAGAATTCATACTGGAGAAAAACCTTACAAGTGCTCATATTGTGATAAGAGTTTCACTCATTCTGCAACCCTGAAATCACACAAGCGACGTCATACTGGAGAGAAGCCGTTCGACTGTACTCAGTGTGAGAAGAGCTTCACACAATCAAGTAATCTAGTGCATCATATTAGAAAGCATTGTTCTGTGTCACAGTGAGCAAATGTTTTGTTAATGTGAATCTAAGTAAATGTGTGGTTAGTTAACTAATAAACTAATGTTTCTGTGAAATGCCACAAGATTTGTGTTTTTTATGTTGGAGAACAAGAAAATTATTGAATTATTTGATTGAAGGCTTACTCAAAGATATAACAAAATTAAAAAAGACTGGAAACAAATGTAAGAAAAAACAACAACAATCAGTTATTTTTTTAATATATGAAGCAATTTCTTAAATTTAATTTTTTTAAATTTAATATGGAGTTGTTGTTTTTTTTACTTTTGTTACATAAAACCTGTAATTTCATAAACAGATTTCAGAACAGATCAGAAAAATTATCGTTATTTTAACGGTAAAAATGCTACAGTGAAAAACTGTTAATTGGTTAATGTTTGTGTGAATGGGTTACTGCAGACGCCTCTCGACTACATTTCAGGCGAGGCAAGGCGCATCTCAAACAAACCTATTGATATATGGTAAACGACATCATTGTTCATTACTGTGTTTAGTTTACGATGTAGGATAGGAAACCTAATTTAATAACATAAGTCTAATTTAGACTTATCCAGGCACGGAACACAGTGGACTCTGTGACCGGTTTTAACGGTGTTTTTGCACCCGGCACAAACGCAGTAATTCACCAACGTGAAAATACACCTGCGTATACTACCTAACTTACATAACTAACTAAATAAATGTCCTAATCACTAATTCTCTCGCTCTATCACTCGTACAATTATCAACACAGCTCAACGACCTGGGGGAAACGTCTCCCTCGTATGACGTCAAGCGATTCGTTTGGGGGGAGGAGCAGTTTTAAGTGAGTACTGAAAATAACGAACTTTTTCATCTTATATTCTGCCTTTAGGCATCAAAAAACATACAAAACAATACTTCAACTTGTCAAACCTGTATTTCCCCTCACTATTTTGTGTTAATCATAATTACAAATTTAACCTGACATACACACTTTAACTAAAGCAGTAATATGTTCATATAAGGAAAGCTTATCATCTATCCATATCCCCAAGTACTTGTATGAAGACACTCTCTCAATTGATTTCCCATCTAATGACAAAATGCCACAATTGTCGAGTAGCTATGCTCGAGCTTTTGAGAAGACCAAAACTTTGTTTTCTGTGTATTTAAAGCCATTTTTATAGACTCAATAATGTATATTGCAATGCCTGAAATGCAGTCTGAAGTTCCTGCACTGCTACTGAAATGGTGGAAGCCTGGGTGTAAACCACTGTATCATCAGTGTATAAATGTAATTTGGCTTGAATATCTCTATCCAACTTATTTATAAAAATTGAAAACAGAATGGGTCCTAAGATTGATCCCTGGGGGACACCTTTAGTTATCTCAAGAAAATCAGATTTATAACCTTCAGCATAAACACATTGAGTACGATCTACAAAATAATTCAGGAACCATGCAACAGCCTTCTCACTTAAACCAACTGAACGTAGTTTGGTCAATAACAATCCATGGTCAACTGAATCAAATGCCTTAGAAAGATCAACAAATAATGCAGCAGAATGTTGCTTCTTTTCTAAGGCCCCAATGATTCAATTTGTCACTAATGTAGCAGCAGTGATAGTGCTATGGCCACTTCTGAACCCTGACTGAAAATGATTTTAAATGTTTTTATCAGTCAAATAAAACCTCGGCTGTGAACCGGTCAGGACAGGTGCGCTGCTGACTCGATTTTTGAAATCCCTGATTTCACATTAATTCGAGCTGATAGAGATAAATCTTCAGGTAAAAATATAGGGGGAGGTATTTGTGTGTATATAAATGAGAAATGGTGTCGAAACTATTCAGTAAAATATAAGATATGTGACCCAAATGTGGAAATTCTCGGCATGACTGTAAGACCTTTCTATCTGCCTAGAGAATTTGTTTGCATTTTGGTGTTCGTGGTATATGTACCGCCCAGCGGCAAACCATCTCAGGCAGCTAGCCTGATTGCGGACTATGTTCACGAACTACAACTCAGCTACTCCGATGCCCCTGTGATCGTACTGGGTGATTTAAACCAGTGCAAATTGGAGACTTTGTTGCCGGGATTCGAACAGTATGTAAAGACTCAAACAAGAAACAATAATATTCTTGATAAGTGCTTTGTGAATGTCAGGAATGCTTATGTGTCCAAAAGTATGCCACCAATGTTAAATTCTGACCACAATGTTGTGCTTATGATTCCCGTGTATAGGACTAAACTTAAAAAGAGTAAACCAGAAAAGAAAAAGATCAGAATATGGTCAAATGAAAGTGTAGAACAACTGAAAGCCTGTTTTGATTGGACAAACTGGGAAATCTTTGATGAAGGCTCATTAGACGAAAGAACTACAGTGTTAAATGATTAAATAAACTTCTGTGTGGAGCTGAACATACCTACTAAAGAGATTAAAGTTTATCCAAATAACAAACCATATGTGACTAAAGATATTAAAGAAATGATAAATGTGAGGAAAATAGCTTTTAAAGATAAAAATAGTCTGGTACTTAAACAAACGGAAAGAGAGTTAAAAATTAAATTAAAAGAAACAAAAGAAGCTCATAGGAAGTGTTTGGAGAAAGCATTTAAAATGAACAACTCTAAAAAGGTTTGGGATATTATGAAAACTATGTCTGGACTGTCATCCTCAAATAAATCCATTGTAACTGATGATGAACTTAGGTTTGGGAACGAACTAAACACCTTTTTTACACGGTTTGAATTAACAGGCAAACAAGATAAGATCAAAGAAACAACATATAGAGTTCTAGTACCATCGGATAGAATTGTTATTGAGGTTGAAGATGTTAGGAAAATGTTTCAATCTATTAACTCTTTCCCCGCCAGCATTTTTTTTTAAAAGTTGCCAGCCACCGCCAGGGTTTTTGACGATTTTCGCAAAACTTTAATGGCCCACAGAATATTTTCTTCTATGAATATATGAACATGCTATATATCAAAATAAAGATCTGAACCTCTGCTTTTAAACAAAATTTTTTTTTTTATTTCATCTTCATTTGTTCTTTTTTTATTGCCACTTGAACATAGGTAGGTTTTGTCAAAAACACAACATTCTGGACAAAAAGCTGAGAAAACTGCATTTTTATCAAACAAGTGCATTTTCAAGCAGAATACATTCAGATGTCATTTCCATCATATATAAAACCTTCCAAAATAAATAAATAATAAATAAATGTAAAATATATCAAATTTAGGCACTGTAATTTGATTTTGAGTGGTACACAGAGTAACATTTCCCAGGATGCAAGGGGACGCCACAACTTTTGCAGTAGAACGAGGTCTCCTTCCGCAACCCCTTACGTACACAAACTCTGCATCCTCTGGTTGGGTGTTGCTTTTTGGGAGTGGGCAGGATTGGAACAAGTTCATGAACAGCAAAACTGACATTCAGCCTGTTTGTTGGGTCAGTGTTGTATGGTGCTCTTGGAGTGTTTTCAGTAGCACTTTTCTCCCCACCACTAGCATACTCTTGGCTGGTCCATGATTTTATAACACTCTGGATGAATGAGAGAAGAGTGTTACAATTACCCTGTGGGTTTTTCGCTTTGTAAATGACAAAAGCGTTGAACAAACTGATCTGAAACAGATACATGACAAATTTCTTCGTCCACTTGTGTGACTTCCTGATAAAAGGGTAGTACACAATGTTTTGGTCTAATTTGTCAACGCCATTCATTTCATGATTGTATTCCACAATGCATGCTGGTTTTTGCTTTGCAACTTTTTCTTGGTTGCCTCTCTGCCATACCTCAACACGTTCCATGTTGTTCTGATGGAATGTTGTAACCATTTTCACTGTTTGTTTGTCTCTCCATGCCAAGACCATCACATTTTCGTTGTGACGCATGATTGTTTCCCCAATCGTAAGGTCAGCATTTCTGACATCTCGAATGACCGGTGGTTCACCTCTGTTTTTCCTAATTGTACCACAGACATGGGTTTTCATATCAAGTAGGCGCTCACACAGTCGTACAGAGTTGTAAAAGTTGTCCATAAACAATCTGTAGCCATGACCTACTAGGCGATCAAGAAGAGAGACAACCGTGTCTCCCAGGGTAGCGCTTTCCCCACAATAGGGCTTCATGTTAAAACAGTAGCCTGTATCAGAATCGCACAAGATGTAGGATTTTACTCCATATTTGATGGGTTTCTGGGGATTGTACACCCTGAAAGCTAGGCGCCCACGCCACAGAAGCATCCCCTCATCAATGCAAATGTTTGACTTGGGCTGATACATTTCACGGAATTTGGACACAAGGTGATCCAAGACAGGGCGGATTTTGTACAGCCTGTCAGTACAATTGTCTGGCCTTGTTGTATTATCATTGAAGTGAAGAAATCTCCATATGATTTCAAACCTGTTGCGAGGCATGACCTTGTTGAAGTAGGGGGTAGCTAACATGTCATCTGTACACCAGTACATTTCAAGTTCAGGCTTATGAATGATACCAGTGAGAAAAAGGAGCCCCATGAAAGTTTTCATTTCTGAAACTGTGACAGGCTTCCATGCATGACATCTAGCATGTTGTGAAGTGGCATCCATAGCCTGAATACACTGATCTGCATACAGGTTGGTCTGATCAACAATGTTCTGAATCAGTACATCAGAAATGAACAACTCAGTAAAGTCTACAGGTTGTTCTGACTCAGGCCCGGTTCTAGAACCAAATCACTGAGGGTGCTTCTGAAAATAGTGAGGGTGCTTACATAAACGTAGGGTCATCCAATTTTTTTTAGTCTAGGGGAGGGTCACCCAAATTTCATATTGTACCGTTTTTTTGTATTCATGAAAATAGAAAAAATTTCAAAGTGGCTTGTTTGGTGCATATTTTTCCATGTGGCGCCATGTAGCTCTCTCAGTCTCGGCCCCCCAGCGCCAGCAGATGGGTCTGACCCAACAAAAATCGTTTGATAGTGCGCGCGCGCGTACACGCTCAGAAAAAGAGCATCATGTCAGAACAGAACGCCAATGAAATGTTAACCCGGCAAAGCTTTAAAACACGAGCAAATAATGAACTTTTGTGATTGCGAATAAGTGCAGTGTCCTGTGAGTAACTCTACCGCTGTGAAGTATAGTCACTGACATGAAGCTGACTAGCTCAAAGGTTTCACGTTGCCTGCCTAGCAACTAAATATTCTTTTAAAGCTTCAAACCAACAGCAGAAACGCTAGGCATTTTATTTAAAAAATGGTAACACTTTATAATAAGGTTTCATTTTGTTAGCGTAAACTAATTTCCTGAGCGGGACGCACACACGCAAACACGCAAACAAAGTGGGCAATTAAAGAGACATCTTCACCTATGCGTATCACGATCGCGAAAGGACACAACCAATCAAATGCATTAAACATGAAAGCATAATTAAATCATTTCTGATTTGAAAAATCGTGTTAATGGATTTATTTTGTGTATTAGCCTATATGTATGAGTGTGAATCCGTCTGTGTTTCTATTGTCGGCAAAATCTCGTTTACATGTGTGCTATTAATAATTTCATCTGAGGGTGCTTTCACTTTTGTTTGAGGGTGCTTAGCACCCTCAAGCACCCCCGTAGAACCGGGCCTGTTCTGACTCAAGAGCAGCAGCATCACCGATAGGCCCAGGATTCTCAGTGAAGGGAATGTTTTTTGGCTGCCAGTTCATTTCATGCCACTCAGGATCATCCGGTTCAGCATCTTCAGCTGGATGGTTCACAGTGGCCTTTGTCTGGTCACCAGCAGCACCATGTTGATGTACTTGACGCATCCGGCCTCTGCCTCTGCCTCGCTGTGTTCTACCTGTAAATAATTATATGAATAATTGGAATTACTTTCAATAAAAATTCATTCACACACATATACAGGTGAAACTTGAAAAATTAGAATATCGTGCAAAAGTTCATGTATTTCAGTAATTCAACTTAAAAGGTGAAACTAATATATTATATAGACTCATTACATGCACAGTGAGATATTACAAGCCTTTATTTGTTATAATTTTGATGATTATGGCTTACACAATATTCCTTTTCACAATATTCTAATTTAGAATTTGGAGTTTTCATAAACTGTAAATCATAATCATCAAAATTATAACAAATAAAGGCTTGTAATATCTCACTTTGCATGTAATGAGTCAATAGCCTATAATATATTAGTTTTAAGTTGAATTACTGAAATACATTAATTTTTGCACGATATTCTAATTTTTCGAGTTTCACCTGTAAATACATATTACAATGTGGTAAATGTGCACAAAGACAAATAGAGAAACAATTTGGGCATTATACAGCCTCATATTTATGCACACAGCCATACATAAATACACACACACACACACACACACACACACACACACACACACACACACACACACACACACTCTATATATATATATGTATATATATATATATATATATATATATATATATATATATATATATGTGTATATATATATATATATATATATTATCCAACATTGTGCATTACATGTGCATAAAGATAGAACACGTTCTCATATATTTTCTTATCTTTTCTTACCTCTACGCGTTCTGGCACCTGGGAACGACGAATGAGACCGTGACCTTGAATGCGTCCACTCACTGTCCGAAGTATCACAGTCTGAACTGTCACTGTCCACTCTTCGACACACAGGCGAACTTTGTATTCGTCTAGATTGACGGGTGAACATTCTATCTGCTTCACGTCCATGACTAGAACTTTCTGTGACAACATGTGCATCTCTCTCACTGACTACTTCGTCCTGATCAGATTCAGAATGATCAAATAAGGAGTGATCGGACTCCGAGTCCATCAACACCTCCAGTACTTGATCAGCCGTATACCTCTTCATTTGTCTGTCTGATATTTTGACTCGTTACTCCATTCTCGCTACTCAATTCACGTTTCAGCCGATCGCAGTCACTTTCTTTGATCAAAAAGTTCCGTACTCTTTCAGAACATGCGCACGGGTCTTCCTTACCGTATACCACCTAAAACACGGATACCCGGAAAATTCCGTGTTTGGCGGGGAAGCGTTTTTTATTAAAACACGGAAAATTCCGTGTTTGGCAGGGAAAGAGTTAATACAAAAAAGGCTGTGGGTCCTGATGGATGTAGTGCAGGCCTTCTAAAAAAATTTGCCCAGGAACTTGCACCTGTGGCGCAACCAGTATTTCAAGCTTCAGTTGACACACATGCTGTCCCTGTGATATGGAAAACCGCAGACATAAAACCACTACCGAAGATATCATGTCCAAAAAAATACAAAGACTTTAGACCAATAGCTCTCACTTCTGTGATTGTGAAATGTCTAGAGAGACTGTTACTTCAGTATTTGGTTGCAGCAGTGAAAGATAAATTAGATCCATGGCAGTTTGCCTACAAGAAAGGCTTTAGTACTGAAGATGCAGTTGCTGCTTTAGTGCATATTATCTCTAAAAATCTAGATAAACCAAGAACAATTGTGAGAACTTTGTTCTTGGACTTCTCTTCTGCATTTAACACCATACAAGTTGACAGACTAGTGTTAAAACTCGTACAGCTGAGGGTGAACCCTGATCTGATTCAGTGGTATACTTCATTTCTCACAGATAGAGTTCAAAACCGTGTCGTCTGAAATCATTACAAATGTCGGAGTACCGCAAGGTTGCGTTAGTTCTGCCATACTTTTTACATTATATACCGACGACTGTCGAACGGACATGTTAAATCAGTATATTTTGAAGTACTCTGATGATACTGTCCTAATATCTGTGTTGAATGACTTAGATAGTCCTGAGGTTCATCAACACGGTGTAAGTAAATTGATTGAGTGGTGTGAGAATAACACTCTTATCATTAACACGAGTAAAACTGAGGAGATTGTATTTGGGTCAAAGGCAGATATAGTGCCTGTCTTTATTCATAAGGAGGAAATTAGACTGGTCAAGACATATAAGTATTTGGGAGTGACCATAGACGATATGTTATCCTGGAAAGATCACATTGAGACTATGTAAAAAGACAAAGCGAGAATCTATTTTCTTCGCCGTCTTTTGGAGTAAGAAGGAAGATTCTTCTGCTGTTTTTTAGGTCTGTGATACTGAGTTTACTGCAATACTGCAATTCTAGTTGGTATAAAAGTCTGTCTGTCGTGTTAAAAACAGGTTTTTAATCAATAAAAAAATCTGCTCAAAGATAGTAGGTCAGCCACTTGACAAGATTTATGACTCAACTTATCACAATAACATTCTCAGGCTGGCTGACAATATAGTTTCTAATCCCATGCATATTTTGTACAAAGAGTTCGAACTACTACCGTCAAAGCGGAGGTATAGAGTTCCCAAATTTAATAAGGTGAAGCTAAAACACTCTTTTGTGCATCAGGCAATCGTAGCGCTGAACAAAAAAACCTAATCAGAGATCAAGAGTATTGGGTTGGTGGGGCCGATGGATAAATGTTGTAATGATTGTATAACTGTGTGGTTTGAGTGAATGTCAATGTTGAATGTTTGTTAAATGTTGTGGTAAACATGGATACTGTCATGTAAAAAAAATTCAGACTTCAGTCTGACAATAAAGTATAAAGTAAAGTAAAGTAAAGTAAATACTGTTTTAACTGTACATTCACAAATGATCCCAAGATATTTGACAAAACAGAAAGTTTTGATATTGGACGGTAATTATTCAATTCTGATGGGTCTCCACCTTTATGTAAAGGGAGAACATAGGCTGCTTTCCAACTTTTAGGAATGGAGTTAGAAAGAAGACTCAAATTAAAAATATGCGCTATGGGCTCAGCAATAATATCAGCTGCCACTTTTAACAGAAAGGGATCCAGTATCTGTACCTGCTGACTTTTTGTGATCAATGTCTCTGAGGGCTTTATGAACTTCTAAAACTGAAATCGATTTAAAATTAAACAATTCCCGATTTACATTTTCAGATACTGACATAGCAGGGCATGGTACAGATTTATTTACGGTTTGATTAAATATGAATCCAGCCTGAATAAAATGTTTATTAAACTGATTGACTATGACTGCTTTTTCTTTTATTTCATCTGAACCAATAAGAATCTGTTCTGGGAAGTTTGAGGTCACACGTGCACCCGACAAAGATTTAATTGATTTCCAAAACTTTAAAGAATTGTTTAAGTTTTGTTGACTTAAAAAAATTACTATGTTAACAATAACACTGAGCGCATGTATCTCCTCATTATGGTAAGAGGCGTGACCTTTCCGGTCAACGTACGCTAAGCTGCTGTCGAATCACAACACAGGAACCGCTGGCAAAATCAGAACTCGTTACGTATTTCTGAAGGAGGGACTTCATAGAACAAGGAAGTCATCAGCCCGTTTTTAGGACAGTGAAAACAGCGGTATACAGATAAGTAAATTTTGTGAAAAATACTTTGTTTTTTTACACGCGAAACATGAACACATGTTATATTGCACACTGTAAACACAATCAAAGCTTCAAAAACTCAGGAAAACCGGGCCTTTTAACCAATTTGCGGGCAGGGAGCCGGGACACATCCAGGACACTTGGGTCTGAAATACTTCCACACCGCTGACATGGCTATTCTGTAAGTTAGCTAAACTCTCATACTCATGTGACTATAATTGGCTACTACTGTTATCACGTGACAGGCTGCACCGCTTAACTGGATGTCACAGCAAGGGAAATGCTAATATTCAAGCATTTAGGGGATGGTTTAAGCTAGATTTTCTCATGGTTTGTGTTGGATAGATATCGGATCTTTTTTTTTTTGCGTTCTGGGCCAGTATCAGCACAATACCGATGACTTTGATCGGATCGGGACATCCCTGGCTATTTGACACCAATAAAACGATTTAATGTGCCAATTTACAGAAGATCCCGGGCATCTCCATAATGAATGAGCTGAAAACAGGAACTTTCAGAGACAATGAGGCTTTTCAGCAGCAGTTAAACATGATGGCTCTGTACTTTTTAAATGCAGATTGGATAAAATCACAGTGATCACAGTTCACACCTGCAGTGAAGCTCCTCCCACAACAATTCACCAATAAATACTGGGAATATTCCCATCATCCTACAAGAGAAGGACAAACTCCAGGAGTAGCAGCTGAAATCTGTGTGACTGTTAAAGATGGAGTTTATTAAAGATGAGATTGAAGACATGAGTTATCCAGAACCATCCAGAATAAATGAAGATACTGAGGAACAAATAGGTTGGTGTCCATTCTTGATTCTTCATTGTTGACTGCTTTGGTAGATGTGAATTAATAAGCAGTATATGGATAATCAATGATGGAGATATACATGTGAATGATCATACATAGCAGATGTCAAACATATTTTAACTATATTAACAAGTGAGTGACAGAACAAAATGTGAAAGATCTGCTACTTGATCTCTGTTGCTTTCTGCTATTAATTAAGTGATGGAGAAAAATTATGTCAAGTTGGAAGAATGTTTGTAACCAATTCATTAATGTAATTTGTTTCTTACTCTGGTAGTCAATGGGTGGTGAGATCTGCTTGGTAACAAACATTTTTCCAAATATCTTCCTTTGTGTTCAGCAGAACAAACAAAATCAGTTTACACTTTTTATTTTCAGGTGAACTTTAAATCAGGATTCACTTGAACTGATTCTAATTGTATTTATGTGTATTTTAGACCAGGTGAGAGTGAAAGAGCAAAGACAAGAACTGAATGAAGAGGAGGAACATCGTAACTTTAAAACTCAAAGAACAAAAGCCAAAAAGCTGCACACCTGCACTCAGTGTGGAAAGAGTTTCACAGAGAAAGGAAACCTTAACAAACACATGAGAATTCACACTGGAGAGAAACCGTATACATGCACTCAGTGTGGAAAGAGTTTTTCTCAAGCATACACTCTCAGTTATCATCTTCGCGTTCACTCTGGAGAAAAGCCATTTAACTGTGATCAGTGTGGTAAAGATTTTATTTCGTCATCAAGTCTAAAAGATCACCTGAAAGTTCATTCAGGCGAGAAACCTTATGTGTGTTCTCTCTGTGGAAAGAGTTTTTCAAGACTGTATCATTTTAAACTGCATCAGAAAACACACAATGAAGTGAGAGATTATTTGTGCTTTGACTGTGGGAAGAGCTTTACTAGAGCTGATCATCTGAAACAGCACCAACGAATTCATACTGGAGAAAAACCTTACAAGTGCTCATATTGTGACAAGAGATTCACTCAGTCTGGAGACCTAAAATCACACGAGCGAGTTCACACTGGAGAGAAGCCGTATCGCTGTACTCAGTGTGAGAAGAGTTTCACCCATTCAAGTAATCTAGTGTATCATATTAGAAAGCATTGTTCTGTGTCACAGTGAACAAAAATGTTTTATGAGATTCACATTAAGTAAATGTGTAGTTAGTTAACTAATAAACGAATGTTTCTGTGAATGCCACACGATTTGTTTTTGTTTTCAAAATTATTGAATTATTTGATTGAACGCGTACTCAAAGAAATATCACAATTAAAAGAGACTGGAAACAAATGTAAGAAAAAATGTAAGAAAAAAATACAACAATCAGTTATTTTTAAATACATGAAGCAATTTCTTCTATCAGTCGATCTACGAAACGCCGATCCAAATGCACTGAACTGTGTAGAATCTCATATGGTCCAGCGCATTTGGATCGGCGTTTCATAGAGTTTTTCAAAGATGGCTTCTGCCTGTATTCGCGAAGTTGACTGTATGTATAAAATATCTTCTTATTAAACTGTCTGGACACTGTCAAAGTTCTCAATGCTTCGGTTTGAAGTTAGGGACCCTCATTATGCTACCGTGTTAGTGTGGGGCTATTGTGAGCCTTGTTAGTGGTATTAACAAGCGATTTTTATTCGTCATTACTCAATGCCCCATATACTAGCGTTATACTAGCGTTATAGGCTAAACTGTTTTTAGAGATAAAACTATTTACATTCGATAATCATGAAAACAAATCTCAGATAACGGTTGACTAGGTAACAATATGTAATTAGACCAAAGGTTCATTTTGCGCCGGAGTTCTCCTTTAATTGTCATTTAGCTGTCACTTTCATTTCAATGTATACATGACAGATTTTTTTTATATGTCATTTATTTCTAAATTCAGAAATGTATATGAAAGAATGTTATGACAAATTGTCATCCATAAACTCGGTATAATAAATGTTCTAAAACTTTTCTACATTTAGAACATTTACATGGCTACATTTACCGAAAGCCATTTAAAGGTGCCATGTGTAAAAATTGAGGTAAAAATATCCAAAAAATGAGCTACACGCATCAAAAGAATGAGAAGAAATAAGGGCAATGATGTCATTAAAAAAATGTCAAGTTATAGTGCTGCAGAGATATCAACCTTAATTAGCATTAGCATTACTAGCCACGGCCCGACAGGTGTCGTAATACCAGTTTCGGCCATGGGAGGCGGTATGCGGGGCACATAACCACCAGCCAACCTGCAATACACGAATAACTCGCACGGCTTGTGGGCGTACTTGAACCTGATGTCTATCGTGTGGAAAGTACAGCTGAGCCCACTGCTTCATTTCAATTCAGGGAAGAGAGCGGAAGGATGGCTGAAGCCTTTGGCAAGAGAGAGACCCCTACAACCACCGCGCTCTGAAGCACAAATCAGATCATATAAGAAAAGGACCGCTCGTCACGGTCCGGGCTCGAAAGCGCGGGGGACGGCGAGCGAACTGCAGCGCATAGCCCTGTTTTACAACGTTCAGCACCCATTCTGACACGCCCGGGATCGCTCCCCATGCTTTCGCACGCATATCTAGGGGCAGAATGGTCTCCGTGTTCTGACCGCCGCACTGCGCGGGTTGGAGAAACTGAAACGGAGGTATCAACACGGCGCGCGCGCCCTCGTTGTCTGAAGAGTGCTGCTCGCTGACGACAGCAGCCGCTGTTACACATTCAATGACTCGGTCGCTAAGGACGGAGATCAATTTGTGGCGCGAACAGGTCATTTGTAGCCTACTGTGTCTTTCAACAGTGTTCGTGTTTTTTTTTACTATAGTAGAGATGATCGGTTCACGTGCGCTGTCTGATGTTTACTGCATCACTCGACATGGAGAGGTTGGGTAAAGTAATAATTACAAGAGCTTCACGGTTATCAGATACAAGCATTCAACGGCCCTGTAGTATATATATATATATATATATATATATATATATATATATATTATATATATATAAATAGTTATTTGTGTTTGCGCACGTGATATCAGGAAGCAATGTAATAACGTTAATACACACATGATGGCAATGCGCAAATCGTGTGTGTGTGTGTTACAAATCAAATTGTTTCTTCAACTTATTAAAATATCTTACTTTACTGCAACTATCTGTTTCTGCTTCTTTATCATATTTATAGTGTGTGATTTATAAAATACCATATCCTACATCACATATTTTGATATGTGAGGTATACTGCCCCCATCTGGTATGGAATGTGGAGTATGACTTGATTTTTTTTTGCCAGACAATTACACATGGCACCTTTAATGACCAAATCGGCTAACAAAAAATTTATAGAGAGGAGTGTTTTGTTAAATAAGTCCATTAGGCTACATATTATATTTTTACTTATATCATTAAAATATTATAAAGTTCTTATTATAATAAAAAACGTATTATATTTAATTTAAGTTGTGATTTTTAACCTTTAAAGTCCGCATGAAATCAAAATTGACCCTATTTACTTTGTTAGCGGATATTACTAGTCTTGTGGTGAGCAATTAATCTGTACAAGTAAATACACGGAAAAAAATTGTTTGCCGAAGTTATCTTTAATCAAAGTCTGAAAAGTTACTTCCGGGTCTGGAATGGTTTTTTTTCTGATGACATAGGCTTGACGGCTTGGGTTGGTTAAACGCTTAACCACTCCCCTCAAATCGTTACTCCGCTATGGGCGAGAGACGGAGAGGAGGAGCGCTAAAGTGAAACCCTGCCCTCTGTTCAATATTCCGTTTCACTCGGAAATGCGTCACAACACAAGCAATAATAAATACACTAGCCTACCAGTAATTGTAGCCTACCAGTAATGTATCTAAACATTGTAACATGTTGTCACTAAACCTAATAAAATTCAGTTTAGTTACCAAATGTTTTGGCAATCACAACTTATTGTGATGCAAGGTTTTCTTTTTTACATAGGCTACATTAGTTAACTGAAACGTCACTGGAATTCGCGCTCAGCAGCGTCTGTGAACAATAAGCCCCGCCCACTTGGATTTGATTGGTCATCTCATCCATGTTGACAGTGACGAGCGCTGTTAGACTGAGGAGCTCAGATGAGACTGACGGTTATCCTGGCGTTGTACAATATCCTTGCAGAACCAAAGTAGAGTTAATATCTGACAATTATTTCACGACCTTTATTATATACTTCTATTATATACTACTATTATAAAATGTCGAGGTCCGGACCTTATTGGTGAGTATACGGCCCTAAAAGAGAAAATCTCTTGTGACGTCAGTTTTTTGTCTGTCTTTCTCCGGTTCTGACTGACGCACTGCGCATGCGCTTAATATTTGGATTCAGACTGCATGTAATACACATGTAAACGTACTCGGTTACTAACGTAACCTCGGTTCTCTCTAGAGAGAGGAACGAGTACTGCGTAGAACTACGCTCAGGGGGGAAATCCTTTTCCACGAGAATACTGAAGCCAAAAAATTATCTTTAATTTTGTATAAATGTAAAACGCGTTGCCGCAGCATACAGACATAGGCGAGACAGCTTGCGCGCCTATTGGCTGCTCTGCGGGCAACTGCTTGAGCCTATCGAGCGAGACCTAGAGTGACGTCACACCCAACGAAACAGCCGTGGCTTAGGGCTTTAAATATCGCTCTCGGAGGCTCATTCTCTGATTTTTTACAGTGAAGCAACCAGAGTGCATGCACGGCAGGATACGCAGTACTCGTTCCTCTCTCTAGAGAGAACCGAGGTTACGTTAGTAACCGAGTACGTTCTCTTACGAGAGATACTCTCGTACTGCGTAGAACTACGCTAGGGGAACCTAATGTAAAACGCCATGCGTGCTGGGATCCGACACCATAGACCCAAGGGCGACCGCCCGGGGTTCATACAGTGCACAATCACCCAAGGGATTCACATGGAATCCTGGAAGAAGAGGGTTTTAGCCACTATCTTCCTTATATGGCAGCTCAGAGCAGCCCTGCTATTCATAATAGCCACAAACACAAGACTGATAGCGTCACTCTAACAATTTTGGCCGTACTAGACCAACAGTACCCTGGCCTGCAGTGCGGGAACCTCTAGGTTGTAAAACCTTATAAATGTAGACGGGGAGGCCCAGCCTGTAAGTCCCCTATGCGCTTCACTGAAGCGAGAGCCAGAAGAAGCACCGTCTTGAACGACAGGTGTTTAAGATCAATCTCCTGCAAAGGCTCAAAGGGATGACCTTCCATGACTTACAGTACCGTAGAAATGTCTCATATAGGGACTAAATCGTTCCTTCCTATGGATCGGCCAAGCGCTGTCTCAGAGAACGCTGCTATGGCCGCCACATATATTTTGAGCGTTATCCAGCAGCTCCTGTAGGAAGGCGAAAACCTCTGCCACTCCGAAATCCTGGGGTGACACACCACGAGTTGTGCACCAACTGGAAAACACTGACCATTTAGAGGCGTATAGACGTCGCATACAAGCAGCACTGAACATCCTTCCTCCCTGATCCGTTCCACCACCTGGGTTAGTAGGGAGACAGGGGGGAAAGCATATAGAGGACGGCGAGGCCACGAGTGGGTCAGCGCATCCGTGCTTTTCGAGAAAAATTCTGGACAGTGAGCATTCTCCTGAGACGCGAACAGGTCTACATCCGCTCTGCCAAATTTCTTTCACAGCAGCCGTACTGTCTGTGGGTGCAAAGACCATTCTCCTGTCGGAACGTGGTTCCTGGACAGTCTGTCTGGTCCTACATTCAGGAGCCCTGGCACGTGAGCTGCTTTCAGCGAGAGCAGGTTGCTGCGTGCCCATTTTAGGAGGCGTCTGGTTAGTCTGTACAGGGTCAGGGACCTGAGGCCGCCCTGGCGATTTATGTAGGATACCACCGATACGTTGTCTGAACGTACCAGGACGTGGCACCCCGTTATCAGGGGACGAAAGCGCGTGATCGCTTTGCTCACTGCTAACATCTCGAGGCAGTTTATATGAAGGAGCTTCTCCCGTTCTGACCATTGGCCAAAAAGCGGTCTGCGCCCTCGAGCAGCGCTCCCCATCCTGAGTTGGATGCGTCCGTAGACACCACCCTCAGTCTCGAGGAAGTCCCCAGGCTTACACCTGAATGGTACCAGTCTCTCGACCCCCAAGGGTTCAAAGCTGCGATGCATGCTTGATCGACCTTGAGGCGAAGCCGACCGGTTGCCCACGCACTGTGAGGCACTCTCTCTTTGAGCCAGAACTGCAGCGGGCGCATGCGCAGCAGGCCCAGCTGGAGAACTGATGATGCTGAGGCCATCAGACCTAGCATCCTTTGAAATTTCTTGAGAGGGACTACAGCGCCGCAGCGGAAAGAGCCGACTGCGCGCTGAATATCCAGTGTGCGCTGGGGTGACAGTCGCGCTGTCATCGACAGCGAGTTCAGTTCTATTCCCAGAAAAGATATAATCTGTCTGGGGAATAGCAAACTCTTTTCCCAGTTTACTGTGAGACCGAGATTCTCGAGGTGATCCAGTAGCATAGCTCTGTGCTCCATGATCTCTGAGTGAGATTGGGCTAGAATGAGCCAGTCGTCCAAATAGTTCAGCGCTCGTGTCCCTCAAACTCCGGGGCATTCGAGTGCTGAACTATTTGCGTCCATGCACTTCGTAAATGTACGGGGTGCCAGGGACAAGCCGAAAGGCAGGACTGTGTACTGGTATGCCTGACCCTCGAAGGCGAATCCCAAAAATCGCCTCTGGCGTGACGCTATCTGTATTTGAAAATACGCGTCCTTTAGATCTATCGACACAGACCAGTCTCCTTGGCGAACATGCGCGAGGATTTTTCTGGTCGTGAGCATCCTGAACTGACGCTTTATAAGCACTATGTTCAGTTGCCGCAGATCTAGTATGGGTCTGAAACCTCTGTCCTTCTTGGGTACCAGGAAGTATCTGCTGTAAAGCCCCCCTTTGCTTTGAGCTTGAGATAAGGGTTCTATTGCCCCTTTGCTCAGTAGTTTCAGAATTTCGGCTCGAAGTAGATGTGCTACTTTCGATTCTACCGTGGTCTCGACGCGCGCCGTGTGGCGGCGAGAGCGTCGGCGAAACTGTAGCGAATATGATGTTTAGCACCCATTTTGAAACTCCAGGAAGCTTCGCCCATGCTTGTGCACGGGTTGCTAGGGGCTGGGTGTGAAGCGCGCTCTGATCGATTCGCGATACAGCGGCTTCGGTGAGCTGTGACGTAAGCGTCGTCCTTGAAACATCTAAGGTGGGGGCCACGCTGATAACAGCGGGCAGAATGTCCGCGCTCGACTCCTCTATGGTGGTTAACCGAGAGGGGGAGGGCTGTGCGAGTTCCGTTGGAACTGTTATGCTTGTGTGTGGACGTGGGCGCGGGGTAGCGGGCACATTTACCACCTTTATAGCATCGCGCGCCTGAGCAGAGCGCCTGCACACTGCTTTCGTTTTTACAGAAACCGTGAGGCATGCAGGAAGTAGCGTTAGTGGGCACTGGGTCGTGGGCAAGTTTGCTACGTTTAATGCGCAATCGATCTGAGTCGATTTTATGTGCGCGAGCCCTGTGTGAGGGGCTGTGCTTATGTGTAGGGATGGGCACTGAATAGTGGGCATTTTTACTACACATGAAACACCATCGGCCGTGGCCGGGACACCAGAAAATACACTCTTTAATGTATTTATCTGGGTAGCCGTGAAAACGGCTTTTGTGTGCAGGCAAGCGGGTAATGAAACAGGCTTGTTGGCTGCTAAATACACTGGACCAGTCACGTTTCCTGGGACTGGACGAGCGGCAATCTTCGGTGGAAGTCCGGCCGCAGCGGGACTTGTACACCGTCATTTTCCTAGGAGTGCTAGGATGACTTCGGGGCCTCTGGCTTCAACGCAATCTTCAGCCGCGGGCCACGCGGGGCGCCGGCTGGAAGAGCGAGAGGGCGGTCTCGAGCTCTGCGTCTGGCGGCGTTGAGAAGAGGAGGCGGAGGCTTAGGCTGTGAGCTCTGAGCAGACGGTTTTGCACGGCCTGCTGCAGAACTGGAGCGCTTCGGGAGGAAGTGCTTCATAGCCTGCGGCGCTTTCTGTACCTCAGCGTACCTGTCGGTGAAGTCCTTGACCGAGGTTCCGAAGAGGCCGGCAGGGGGAAAGCGGCGCGTTGAGGAATGCGGTGCGCTCCGAGTCCGGCATGTCTGAGAGCGTGAGCCAGAGATGTCTCTCAGACACGGTGAGCGAGGCCATGCTCCGACCTATGGCCTGTGCTGCAGACTTGGTAGCGCGGAGAGCGAGGTCTGTAGCGCTCCTCAGTTCTGCCACACAGATCGCGTCAGGTCCTTTCTCGTCCAGCTTGCGGAGGAGGTCAGCCTGGTAGATCTGTAGAGTGGCCATGGTGTGCAGCACTGTCGGTCTGGGCCTGTCCGTTCGCGGCGAAAGCGCGGTGGAGCAGAGATGACGTCGTGCGGCAAGTCTTTGAGGGCAGCGCCATCTTAGCACGCCGTCCAGCGGAGGGCGGGCATAAGTACGCTGCAATAGGCTCCTCGACTGGCGGCAGGGAGAGGTATCCTTTGTTCTTGGGCAGGGGGCGCGAGATCCTCAGAGCTCGCCCAACACAGAGCGGCATCTTCACAGAGCGGCATCTCCTCGGATCCAGCGATGAGCATTGCTTCGCTGAAGGATTAAAAATCAGAGAATGAGCCTCCGAGAGTGATATTTATAGCCCTAAGCCACGCCTGTTTCGGCGGGACGTGACGCGTCATTGGGTGTGACATCACTCTAGGTCTCGCTCGATAGGCTCAAGCAGTTGCCCGCAGAGCAGCCAATAGGCGCGCGAGCTGTCTCGCCTATGTCTGTATGCTGCGGCAACGCGTTTTACATTTATACAAAATTAAGGATAATTTTTTGGCTTCAGTATTCTCGTGGAAAAGGATTTTCCCCCCGAGCGTAGTTCTACGCAGTACGAGAGTATCTCTCGTAAGGGAACTAATATGCGCATTGAATTGCAAAGTTTATGGTTCATATAAACAGAGCTTTCAGAATTTAAAATTGGATTGGATTCAATTACAAAAATGAGTGCATGTATCCAATAGGTGGCAGTAATACACTAAAAAGGTTTCTAGTTTGTCATGTAAATCCAAGAGAACAAAAAGAGGATGCGCAGAAGAGGGACACGAGCGCTGAACGTTTAAAGACCAGTATACTATTTGTTAATTTTAATCCAAGATGCTTTAACGATAGTGTAGCCTGAATGAAGGACAGTTGTGGAGTATTTTCACTGGATGCTGGATATTTTCAGTCAGTATGTTGTTGCCAGACTGATGAACCAGCTTGAGATATGAGGTGAATGTACTAATGTACTAATTAACACATTATGTGCTCAGGTTTAGTGTTAATATGTAAATCTACTTAGTTTCTAATGTAAGAATGTATGTTAACATTGATTAACAATATTAATAATGGTACATAATGTCAATGTCTCTGAGGGCTTTATGAACTTCTAAAACTGAAATCGGTTTAAAA
Organism: Phoxinus dragarum; assembly: GCA_033366665.1. Taxonomy (NCBI): domain Eukaryota; kingdom Metazoa; phylum Chordata; class Actinopteri; order Cypriniformes; family Leuciscidae; genus Phoxinus; species Phoxinus dragarum. The sequence continues at coordinate 105,495 of JARPMJ010001531.1, read as the reverse complement.
TGAAACAATTCCCGATTTACATTTTCAGATACTGACCAGGACATGGTACAGATTTATTTACGGTTTGATTAAATATGAATCCAGCCTGAATAAAATGTTTATTAAACTGATTGACTATGACTGCTTTTTCTTTTATTTCATCTGAACCAATAATAATATGTTCTGGGAAGTTTGAGGTCACACGTGCATCCGACAAAGATTTAATTGATTTCCAAAACTTTAAAGGATTGTTTAAGTTTTCTGTGGTTGACTTTAAAAAAAAACTATGTTAACAATAACACTGAGCGCATGTATCTCCTCATTATGGTAAGAGGCGTGACCTTTCCAGTCAACGTGCGCTAAGCTGCTGTCGAATCACAACACAGGAACCGCTGGCACAATCAGAACTCGTTACGTATTTCTGAAGGAGGGACTTCATAGAACAAGGAAGTAATTAGCTCGTTTTTAGGACAGTGAAAACAGCGGTATACAGATAAGTAAATTTTGTGAAAAATACTGTGTTTTTTTACACGCGGAACATGAACACATTTTATATTGCACACTGTAAACACAATCAAAGCTTCAAAAACTCTGGAAAAACGGGACCTTTAACTAATTTGCGGGCATCAGGGAGCCGCTATCAATATGCGGGAGACTCCCAGAACTTCCAGGACACTTGGGTCTGAAATACTTCCACACCGCTGACATGGCTATTCTGTAAGTTAGCTAAACTCTCATACTCATGCGACTATAATTGGCTACTACTGTTATCACGTGAGAGGCTGCACCGCTTAACTGGATGTCGCAGCAAGGGAAATGCTAATATTCAAGGCGATGGTTTAAGCTCGATTTTCTCATGGTTTGTGTTGGATAGATATCGGATCATGTTTTTTTTTCTCCCCTCAGATCTCCAATCTAGCGTTTCTGGGCCAGTATCAGCATGATACCGATGACGTGGATCGGATCGGGACATCCCTGGCTAGTTGACACCAATAAAACAATTGAATGTGTCAATTTACAGAAGATCCCGGGCATCACCATAATGAATGAGCTGAAAACAGGAACTTTCAGAGACAATGAGGCTTTTCAGCAGCAGTTAAACATGATGGCTCTGTACTTTTTAAATGCAGATTGGATAAAAACACAGTGATCACAGTTCACACCTGCAGTGAAGCCCCTCCCACAACAATTTACCAATAAATACTGGGAAAATTCCCATCATCCTACAAGAGAAGGACAAACTCCAGGAGTAGCAGCTGAAATCTGTGTGACTGTTAAAGATGGAGTTTATTAAAGAGGAGATTGAAGACATGAGGGATCCAGAACCATCCAGAATAAAACATGAAGATACTGAGGAACAAATAGGTTGGTGTCCATTCTTGATTCTTCATTGTTGACTGCTTTGGTAGATGTGAATTAATAAGCAGTATATGGATGATCAATGATGGAGATATACATCTGAATGATCATACATAGCAGATGTCAAACATATTTTAACTATAAATCAGGATTTACTTGAACTGATTCAAACTGTATTTCTGTGTCTTTTAGACCAGGTGAGAGTGAAAGAGCAAAGACAAGAACTGAATGAAGAGGAGGAACATCGTAACTTTAAAACTCAAAGAACAAAAGCCAAAAAGCTGCACACCTGCACTCAGTGTGGAAAGAGTTTCTCACAGAAAGGAGACCTTAACACACACATGAGAATTCACACTGGAGAGAAACCGTATACATGCACTCAGTGTGGAAAGAGTTTCAGAACTTCATCCACATTCAAGTATCATCTGCGCATTCACTCTGGAGTAAAACCATTTAGCTGTGATCAGTGTGGTAAAGAGTTTATTTCGTCATCAGATCTAAAACAACACCTGAAAGTTCATTCAGACGAGAAGCCTTATGTGTGTTCTCTCTGTGGAAAGAGTTTTTCACGACTGGAAAGTTTTAAACTGCACCAGAAAACACATAATGAAGTGAGAGATTATATGTGCTTTGACTGTGGGAAGAGCTTTACTACATCTGAGCATCTGAAACAGCACCAAATAATTCATACTGGAGAAAAACCTTACAAGTGCTCATATTGTGACAAGAGTTTCGCTCGGTCTGGAAACCTGAAAACACACGAGCGAGTTCATACTGGAGAGAAGCCGTACCACTGTACTCGGTGTGGGAAGAGTTTCACCCAATCAAGTAGTCTAGTGAATCATATTAGAAAGCATTGTTCTGTGTCACAGTGAGCAAATGTTTTGTTAGATTCACATTAAGTAAATGTGTAGTTAGTTAACTAATAAACTAATGTTTCTGTGAATGCCACACGATGTTTTTTTTTTTTTTTTTTTTTTTTTAATTATTGAATTATTAGATTGAATGCTTACTCAAAGAAATATCACAATTAAAAGAGGCTGCAAACAAATGTATGAAAAAATTTAAGAAAAAATACAACAATCAGTTATTTTTCAAAATATGAAGCAATTTCTTCAATTTTAGTTTTTTTTAAAGCTTTTGTTACATAAAACCTGTAATTTCATAAACAGATTTATTTAAAAGTACACATTTCTCTGCAACATAAAAGTTGTATATAAGCTCTGTAAAATAACAAATAAAATGACAATTTCACTGACAATGTGTGATTTTGTGAGTAAAGGTTATCTACAGATCCAATACTTCAAATAAACAATGAGATTTATATAAAGCAAATGTATAGTGAAAAAAAACTTGTGTTATGTGACATTAGTTTTATGGAAGTTTTTTTTTAGTTGTAACTTTCTTAATTGTCATTTAGCTGTCACTTTCATTTCAATGTATACATGACAGATTTGTTTTATGTCATTTATTTCTAAATTCAGAAATGTATATGAAAGAATGTTATGACAAATTGTCATCCATCTCTCATACAATTATCTTGGAACGTCTGACTGCTATCGGGATTGCTCACAATGCACTAGTCTGGTTCAGGTCATATCTCACCTGTAGTATCTCAGCAGCCATATCACCCTGTAGCCCAAGACTGGTTTCCCACTGAAGCTAAGCGGGGCTGAGCCTGGTTAGTACCTGGATGGGAGACCTCCTGGGAAAACCAGGTTGCTGCTGGTAGAGGTGTTAGTGAGGCCAGCAGGGGGCGCTCACCCTGTGGTCTGTGTGGGTCCTAATGCCCCAGTGTAGTGACGGGGACACTATACTGCCAAAAGAGCGCCGTCTTTCGGATGAGACGTTAAAACCGAGGTCCTGACTCTCTGTGGTCATTAAAAATCCCAGGATGTCCTTCGAAAAAGAGTAGGGGTGTAACCCCGGCATCCTGGCCAAATTTGCCCCTTGGCCTCTGTCTATCATGGCCTCCTAATCATCCCCATATACTGATTGGCTTCATCACTGTCTCCTCTCCACCAGTAAGCTGGTGTGTGGTGGGCGTTCTGGCGCAATATGGCTGCCGTCGCATCCTCCAAGTGGATGCTGCACATTGGTGGTGGTTGAGGAGATTCCCCCCTTCTATGTAAAGCGCTTTGAGGTCTCAGATAAAGCGCTATATAAATGTAACAAATTATTATTATCTACATAATAGAAAACAGTTCATTCAGGGGAAAAATGTCACATCAAAATCTACAACACTCACCCATGGTGTTCCTCAGGGCTCAGTGCTGGGACCACTGCTTTTTATCATCTATATATTACCTCTAGGCAACATTCTCCGTTCCTTTGGGATTCATTTTCATTGTTACGCTGATGATACACAATTATATCTCTCCACAACACCTAACACCTCTCTTCCCCCCTCCGCTCTCACCTCCTGTCTGCAAGCTATCAACAACTGGATGTCAATCAATCTTCTCAAACTCAATGGAAATAAAAGTGAGGTTCTCCTCATTGGTTCAAAGGCCACACTCTCCAAAAGTCAACCGTTTACTATGTCAGTTGATGGTTCTCCTAGACTCCGCCCTTCCCTCTCCCAACACAGTACACAGGTCCTTGTTCATGCCCTGATCACATCCCGCATTGACTACTGCAACGCCCTCCTCATTGGCTCCACAAGTAAACTTCTCCATCGTCTCCAGTCCATTCAGAACTCGGCAGCTGGGATTATCACCTGCACCAGATCAACTGACCACATTACACCACTTCTTATTCAGCTCCACTGGCTTCCTGTTTTTCACCGGATTAATTACAAAATTCTGCTGCTTACCTTCAAAGCCCTCCATGACCTTGCCCCCTCATACCTCTCAGACCTGCTTCTTCCCTATAATCCTTCTCGAACACTTCGTTCCTCCACGGCATGAAATTTTAACTGTACCAACATTCAGACTTAGCACCAGGGGGGCTAGAGCCTCCAGTCGCTCTGCCCCACGTCTCTGGAACTCTCTCCCACTTCACATTCGCCAATTGGACTCTCTCCATCAATTCAAATCACAACTTAAAACACATCTGTTTAGATTAGCTTATCCTACATAAATTGTATCATTCCAATTCAACTTACTGGACTTAATGGTTTTTAGCATCAAGATCGTACATATTCATTTGATTTTACTATTGATATTATTGTTGGGCTTGTATTAATGTCTTGTTTATTTTTTCTGTAAGGTGTCCTTGGGTGTCTTGAAAGGCGCCATCAAATAAAATGTATTATTATTATTATTATAAACTCGGTATAATAAATGTTCTAAAACTTTTCTATAATTCAATCCACTGCTCGGTCTGAATGAAAATTCAAATTATAAATACTGAGGTCCCAAATCTGAGCTTGCTAAAGTTTCACAGATCTACATATGTGCATTTTCAGATATTGGAAGGCCAAACAATTGCAGGGCTGCCAACTCTCACGCATTGACCGTGAGACTCACGAAATTGACACTTTTCACACACGCTCTCACGCCACACATCCATTTTCTCACGCATAGAAAAGAGGACACCGGCAGACAAGACAGAGCAGTTTACTTCTGATATAAAACAAATGATCAGCTCTCAGATTATGTCAATTTTATTACGAAATGCAAATAATGAATGCCGTTTTGGCGCTTGTAAATGTGACGTGATCTCTGTAGCAGCGCCTCAGTTCAATCGGCACGTGACCAATCATCTTTTACTCTTCTTTACAAGTAAATAAACCTGAATGAACTATAGGCGTGACTTTTCCGGTCAACGTACGCTAAGCTGCTGTCGAATCACAACACAGGAACCGCTGACACAATCAGAACTCGTTACGTATTTCTGAAGGAGGGACTTCATAGAACAAGGAAGTCATCAGCCCGTTTTTAGGAAAGTGAAAACAGCGGTATACAGATAAGTACATTTTGTGAAAAATACTGTGTTTTTTTTACATGCGAAACATGAACACATGTTATATTGCACACTGTAAACACAATCAAAGCTTTAAAAACACAGGAAAAACGGGACCTTTAACTAATTTGCGGGCATCAGGGAGCCGCTATTAATATGCGGGAGACTCCCAGAACTTCCAGGACACTTGGGTCTGAAATACTTCCACACCGCTGACATGGCTATTCTGTAAGTTAGCTAAACTCTCATACTCATGTGACTATAATTGGCTACTACTGTTATCACGTGACAGGCTGCACCGCTTAACTGGATGTCGCAGCAAGGGAAATGCTAATATTCAAGCATGTAGGCGATGGTTTAAGATAGATTTTCTCATGGTTTGTGTTGGATAGATATCGGATCATATTTTTATTTTTTCCCCTCAGATCTCCAATCTAGCGTTCTGGGCCAGTATCGGCACGATACCGATGACGTGGATCGGATCGGGACATCCCTGGCTAGTTGACACCAATAAAACGATTTAATGTGCCAACCCACTAAACATCAGACGTCTATTGGACAGGCAGATCATGTCCATATTGCGTCAGTCGGTCCAAGACCAATTTTTGACCTTTATGCAACGTGCAATCTAGGTTTGCTATTTGGACATCTAACCATGACCCCACCTGGACGTCAATATAATGTTCAATATTTGAACGCCGGAATAGGTAATTTTCTGGATGTTATGTGGACGTCTAAGACAGGTGCAGGAAATTGACATGATCTAGGTTTGCAAAGTTACCTCCAAATGAGGTCTTTTCTACGTCATGTTTGGAAGTCAGATTTTGGTTCCCTGAAGGTGCAGACTGTGATGCCATGTGGACGTCTAAGACAGGTGCAGGAATTGACATGATCTAGCCCACTAAACATAGACGTGCAGATCATGTCTATATTGGGTCCGTCTGTCCATGACCAATTCTGGACATCTATTCAACGTCCAAACTAGGTCCACAATTTGGACGTCCAACCATGACCCAACTTGGACGTCATATTGACATTCAACATTTGACCTTTGAAATGGGTAATTTTTTGGACTCATTTGGACGTCTATGACAGGTGCAGGAAATGTACATGATTAATATATTATATTTTTTTATTTACAAATATCAACATTGTTGTTATCAACATGATTAATACATATGAATACAGATTATTAATAATTATTTAAGATTGTTTTCCAAAAACTCCATTTGATTGATTACAATAGTTTTCCTGTAGCTCAACCAGTAGAGCATTGGTGCTTGCAACGCAAGATCATGGGTTCGATTCCCAGGGAAAGCAAGAACTGATGGGAATATAATTGTGTAATGCAATGTAAGTCACTTTGGATAAAAAGCATCTGCCAAATGCATAAATGAAAATACAATGGTACAGAAAACACGTTCTCCACCCTTTTGAAACATGGGACTACAGTTATAGAAGTTGTATAAAAACAACGTAAAATTTGTCTAAATTTGATGTTGAAAAGACGTCCACAAACGACCACATTTGGACTATAACAAACCCTTACACGGACGTCCCACGGATGTCAACATTAGACGTGCGGTAGATGTCGAAAAAATACGTTGTCTGGCGTCACAGTCTGCACCCTCCTGATACCGACATAGGACGGACAAGCACACCGTTGAAACTACGTCATCTGGAGGTAATTTTGCGCAGGGGGAATTTACAGAAGATCTCGGGCATCTCCATAATGAATGAGCTGAAAACAGGAACTTCCAGAGACAATGAGGCTTTTCAGCAGCAGTTAAACATGATGGCTCCGTACTTTTTAGATGCAGATTGGATAAAAACACAGTGATCACAGTTCACACTTGCAGTGAAGCTCCTCCCACAACAATTCACCAATAAATACTGGGAATATTCCCATCATCCTACAAGAGAAGGACAAACTCCAGGAGTAGCAGCTGAAATCTGTGTGACTGTTAAAGATGGAGTTTATTAAAGAGGAGATTGAAGACATGAGTGATCCAGAACCATCCAGAATAAAACATGAAGATACTGAGGAACAAATAGGTTGGTGTCCATTCTTGATTCTTCATTGTTGACTGATTTGGTAGATGTAAATTAATAAGCAGTATATGTATAATCAATGATGGAGATATACATCTGAATGATCATATATAGCAGTTGTCAAACACATTTTAACTATATTAACAAGTGAATGACAGAACAAAACGTGGAAGATCTGGTACTTGATCTCTGTTGCTTTCTGCTAGTGATGGAGAAAAATGATGATAAGTTGGAAGAATGTTTGTAACCAATTACTTAATGTAATTTTTTTCCTACTATGGTAGTCAATGGGTGGTGAGATCTGCTTGGTTACAAACATTTTTCCAAATATCTTCCTTTGTGTTCAGCAGAACAAACAAAATCATACAGACTTGAGGGTGAGTAAATGATGACAGACTTTTTATTTTCAGGTGAACTATCTCTTTAAATCAGGATTTACTTGAACTGATTCTGTATTTCTGTGTCTTTTAGACCAGGTGAGAGTGAAAGAGCAAAGACAAGAACTGAATGAAGAGGAGGAACATCGTAACTTTGAAACTCATAGAACAAAAGCCAAAAAGCTGCACACCTGCACTCAGTGTGGAAATAGTTTCTCACGGAAAGGAGAACTTAACAAACACATGAGAATTCACACTGGAGAGAAACCGTATACATGCACTCAGTGTGGAAAGAGTTTTACTCAACCATCAGGTCTCAGTTATCATTTGCGCATTCACAGTGGAGAAAAGCCATATAACTGTGATCAGTGTGGTAAAGATTTTATTTCATCATCAAATCTAAAACAACACCTGAAAGTTCATTCAGACGAGAAACCTTATGTGTGTTCTCTCTGTGGAAAGAGTTTTTCACGGCTGGACGGTTTTAAACAGCACCAGAAAACACACAATGAAGTGAGAGATTATATGTGCTTTGACTGTGGGAAGAGCTTTACTACATCTGTGAATCTGAAACAGCATCAACTAATTCATACTGGAGAAAAACCTTACAAGTGCTCATATTGTGACAAGAAATTCACTCAGTCTGGACACCTGAAAGTGCATCAGCGACTTCATACTGGAGAGAAGCCGTACTACTGTACTCAGTGTAGGAAGAGCTTTACTGCAGCTTCTCATCTGAAAGAGCACCAAAGAATTCATACTGGAGAAAAACCTTACAAGTGCTCATATTGTGACAGGAGATTCACTCAGCCTGGAAACCTGAAAACACACGAGCGAGTTCATACTGGAGAGAAGCCGTACTACTGTACTCAATGTGAGAAGAGTTTCACCCAATCATGTAATCTAGTGAATCATATTAGAAAGCATTGTTCTGTGTCACAGTGAGCAAATGTTTTATGAGATTCACATTAAGTAAATGTGTAGTTAGTTAACTAATAAACTACTGTTTATTTGAATGCTGTTAATGTGAATTATTATTTTTATTTTTTTTAAATTATTGAATTATTAGATTGAACGCTTACTCAAAGAAATATCACAATTAAAAGAGGTTGGAAACAAATGTAAGAAAAAAATACAACAATCAGTTATTTTTCAAAACATGAAGCAATTTCTTCAATTTTAGTTTTTTTTTAAAGCTTTTGTTACATAAAACCTGTAATTTCTTAAATAGAATTATTTAAAAGTACACATTTCTCTGCAACATAAAAGTTGTATATAAGCTTTGTAAAATAAAAAATAAAATGACAATTTCACTGACAATGTGTGATTTTGTGAGTAAAGGTTATCTACAGATCCAATACTTCATATAAACAATGAGATTTATATAAAGCAAATGCATAGTGAAAAAAACTTGTGTTACGTTACATTGTTTTTTTTTGTTTTTTTTTGTAACTTCCTTAATTGTCATTTAGCTGTCTCTTTCATTTCAATGTATACATGACAGATTTTTTTTATATTTCATTTATTTCTAAATTCAGAAATGTATATGAAAGAATGTTATGACAAATTGTCATCCATAAACTCGGTATAATAAATGTTCTAAAACTTTTCTATAAGTCGATCCACTGCTCGGTCTGAATGAAAATTCAAATGATAAATACTGAGGTCCCAAATCTGAGCTTGCTAAAGTTTCACAGATCTACATATGTGCATTTTCAGATATTGGAAGGCCAAACAATTGCAGGGCTGCCAACTCTCACGCATTGACCGTGAGACTCACGAAATTGACACTTTTCACACACGCTCTCACGCCACACATCCATTTTCTCACGCATAGAAAAGAGGACACCGACAGACAAGACAGAGCAGTTTACTTCTGATATAAAACAAATGATCAGCTCTCAGATTATGTCAATTTTATTACGAAATGCAAACAATAAATGCCGTTTTGGCGCTTGTAAATGTGACGTGACAGATCTCTGTAGCAGTGTCTCAGTTCAATCGGCACGTGACCGATCATCTTTTACTCTTCTTTACTAGTAAACCCGAATGAACAATAGGCATGTTGAAAGATATGGTACAACTTAACAAAATGCATATGCCACGGATTATTCAGTGTTTTTCAGCCGCGGTAAGGTCAGTAAAACAGGAAGAGAACAATGTCACCTAAATACATTTACCGAAAGCCATTTAATGACCAAACCCAGATAGCAAACAGTCATTGAAACTATGTTAAATCAACATTCCGTTGTCAACGTTAAGTCATTGAATCAACGTCGATCTCTGATGTTGATTCTACATCATTTTGCAGCCTTTTTTAATATTGAAACAACATTGAAATCCCGTCCATAGATCAACGTTATTTCAATGGTATTTCAATTATCAGGAATATTGAAACAATGTTGAAATTTCAACTGAACTAAGGATCAACGTGATTTCAATGGAATTTCAATCGTTATTAAGCCATAGAAAATGATTGCTATATGAAAATAATGCCCTAAATGAAATAGCCTATAATGAATATCCTGCTTTATCTACAACCAGGATGTTAAAAAGTGATGAAACATTTGAAAGCTGCCTATAGCCTAAAACACTGACCACACCACAACATTTAAGGAAAAAACAAATTCATTTTATTAGCCTTATTTCATTATTTGTCCTCTTTAGCCAATTTACAGTTCATGGTCATCTGACGTCTGAATGGTGTCGTCCAGTCCCTCCTGCTCGGTCTTGCGCAGAACAGCCACTTTTGCACAGCCAGTAAATTAGGTGACGCCGGCTGTCCTCATCTGCCGTAAGAGCGTCTAAAACAGAAAATACAAGCACAATGCAAAAAATTGCCTTTAAGTTAAACAGGGAACACCCACATATTTGCACACTTGGAAACAAATTCAGTAGCCTAGCTAGGCCTTAGCGCTCAGAAAAAGTGCATGTCAGAACAAAACGCCAATGAAATGTAGGCTATAACCGGCAAAGCTTTAAAGCACGAGCAAATAATAAACTTTTGTGATTGCGAATAAGTGCAGTGTTCTGTGAGTGTAACTGTACCGCTGCGTTAACGTGTGATGTGAATGTATGTCGAGTTGTACAGTGTTGGGACGGAGGCGACAGAACTGAATGTGCGCTGTAGCACGATACCATTTCTTCAAAAGCAGATCGTGGAGACATTTTAATAAAATCTATTTCAATGTCTGCAGCACTGCGTCATGTTAACGAGTAAATAACCATGTTAACGAATAGCCTAACAGTATTTGATTTGGTACAATATCGAACATTAAGCAAGCTTACCTGATCGTATCGGTCCGGGTCCAGAATTAGCAGTGTCCGGAGCAGTACGTTGGTCTACCACCCGTTGATCTCCCGGTCATCCAAAAATCTATGGATTTTCAATCATATTTCCCGGTCAACGATATGTCGATAACTTTTTAACCACAGGTCGTTTCCCGGTCAACTCTAAATCAACGACTTTTCAACACATTGGCAATTGCCCGGTAAACCAAATATCAATGTTTAATCAATCATAAAGATAACTATAGATCAATGTTGTTCCAATGCTGTTGCCATCAACATTAATAACGACAGGTTTCATCGATATAGATAGATAGATAGATAGATAGATAGATAGATAGATAGATAGATAGATAGATAGATAGATAGATAGATAGATAGATAGATGCCTTTATTCATCCCCACTGGGGAAATTCAAATGTCCAGTAGCATAAAGTGTGTGTTATCTATTCACAGTATAGCAATAGCAATAAGCCCTAAAAAACTCCAATAATAGCATTATATAAAATTTTTAATTAAAATTAAAAATAAAAGTCACTGAATAAACTACTATCAATAGTATTAAAGTCCACTTCAGACATGTCCATTATACAGTCTTATGGCAGCTGGAACGAATGACCTCCTAAACCTCTCAGTCCTACAGCTCATGGAAAGAAGTCGGCTACTGCGGCTGCTTTGCTGAGCAACCACAGTGTCATGCAGTGGGTGGCTCTTATTCCTAATGATGGATTCAATCATGGCCATCATTCTATCCGCTAACAAGTCACCCACTGAGTCGACACTCCTTCCCAGCACAGACACACACTTCTTGACCAGTTTGTCGAGTCTGTTCCCCTCCCTGGCCGTCATACATCCGCCCCAACACACCGCTGCAAAGAAAACAGCACTGGCCACAACCGACTGATAAAACAAGTACAGCATCTCATTGCAGACTTGGAATGATTTTAACTTCCTGAGAAAATAAAGTCTGCTCTGACCTTTCCTGTATGCTGCATTTACGTGTATTGACCAGTCCAGTTTGTGGTCCAGGTGTACTCCCAGGTATTTATACGTCTTGACCACCTCAATGACTTCTCCCTCAATTACCACTGGTAGGTGAGGATGCGCCTTACGCCTTCCAAAGTCCACTATCATTTCCTTGGTTTTGGTGGTGTTTAAAATGAGACTGTTGCGTCTGCTCCAAGTCACAAACTCAGAGTTGACCCTCCTATACTCCTCCTCATCTCCTCCCTTCACACACGCTGCCACCACAGTATCATCAGAATATTTTTGTATATGGCACGATGGTGTTCTGTATGAGAGATCTGACGTGTATAGAGTGAAAAGAAAAGGGGATAATACAGTTCCTTGTGGTGCTCCAATACTTGTTTCCACAATGTCTGAAACCGTGTTCCCCAGTCTAACATACTGTGGCCGCTCTGTCAAGTAATTGTTAATCCATTCGATGAGAGTAGTCTCCATGTTCATTTTCTCTAGTTTGCCTCTCAAAATTTGAGGCTGTATGGTGTTAAATGCACTCGAAAAGTCGAAGAACATCAACCTCACATACCCCCCCGTCCCATCGAGAAATGAAGTAAGTAGATAACAGCATCTTCCACTCCCATGTGCGCACGATAGGCAAACTGTAGGGGGTCAAGTGACTTCTGCAGTTGTGGGCCCAGAAGCCGGAGTAGGAGTCTCTCAAGGGTCTTCATAATCACAGACGTGAGGGCCACTGGTCTATAACCCTTGACCCCGGAGGGTCTCCCACCCTTAGGCACTGGCACAATGCAGGATGTCTTCCACTGCTTTGGCACCTGACTCTTATCGAGACTCCGGTTAAACAGTTTGTGCAGAGGAACTGCCAACTCTGCAGCACAGTCCTTTAGAAGCCTTGGTGGTATTCCATCCGGTCCAGCTGACTTGCCCGGACGTATTCTTCTAAGCTCCGCCCTCACCTCCTCCATGCTAAATTATACATTGTTGGAAACTTCAGAGGTGGAGCAGCCATCATGTGGAGCAGAGAAGGCAGGAGCAGCAAGGTTAGAGCAGCCGTCGTGTGGAACAGAGGAGAAGGAGGAGGAGGCAGCAGAGGTGGAACAGTATTCGTGCGAAGCAGAGAAGGCAGCATCGGTAGAACAGCCGTCATGTGGAGCAGAGAAGGAGGCAGCAGAGATGGAGCAGCCATTGTGTGGAACAGAGGAAGAGGCAGCAGAGGTGGAGCAGGCGTCGTGTGAAGCAGAGAAGGCAGCATCGGTAGAACAGCCATCGTATGGATCAAAGGAGACAGCAGAGGTGGAGCAGCCATCGTATGGTTCAAAGGAGGCAGCAGAGGTAGAGCAGCCATCGTATGGTTCAAAGGAGGCAGCAGAGGTGGAGCAGCCATCGTATGGTTCAAAGGAGGCAGCAGAGGTGGAGCAGCCATCGTATGGTTCAAATGAGGCAGCAGAGGTAGAGCAGCCATCGTATGGATCAAAGGAGGCAGCAGAGGTAGAGCTGCCATCCTGTGGAACAGAGGAGCAGGCACCGACCAGAGCAAACCTGTTATAAAAGTGGTTGAACTCGTTTGCCAACGAGACATCCCCTTGGATCACCCCTCCGTTCTCCTTATAGCCAGTAATCACTCTCATTCCCTTCCACACTTCTCTTGTGCTGTTATGCTGCAGTTTTTTCTCTAGTTTTTCCTTGTAATCTTTTTTTGCTTGTCTTATGGCCTTCTTCAAATCACGTTGGGCAGTTCTGATTTCCTCCCTGTCCCCCGCTTTAAAAGCCTCCCTCTTCTGATTCAGAAAATGCTTTATTCTGCTCGTAATCCAAGGCTTATTATTTGGAAAACATCGAACTTCTCTAACCGGAGCCACCACATCCTTGCAAAAATGAATGTAGTCAGTCACACATTCAACTGCCGCATCAATGTCATTTTCTAACCTATGTGTATCCATTAATATGTTCCAGTCAGTAGCCTGGAAGCAGTCCCACAGAGCTTCGCTGGTCTCTGGGGTCCACCTCCTGTATGATCTGGTGGTTACAGGCAGTCTCATTACACAAGGTCTGTATGACGACCTGAGATGGATCATGTTGTGATCTTACTTACCAAGCGGTGGCAGGGCACATACACTATAAGCATTTTCCACATTAATGTAGCAAAGATCCAGAATACTGTTATGTCTCGTGTGACAGTTGACATACTGTGTAAAGCCGCCCATAATTGAGTTAACGTCGACCTGATTATAATCTCCCGAGATGGCGATCATCGAGTCTGAGTATTGTGACTGTATTCTTGCCACTGTGTCCTGAATGACGTCACACGCTACTGAGGGATTTGCACGTGGTGGAATGTAAACAGTAATGGCGATGATGTGGGCGAACTCTCGCGGCACATAGAAAGGTCTTAGACTCACCGCTAGTAACTCCACAACCCGGCAACAGATTTTTTCCTTAACAGTTATATGACTGTAGCGGCACCATCTGTCGCTCACGAACAGCACCAGTCCGCCTCCTTTCGTCTTTCCACACTTCTCCAGCTGTCTATCTGCCCGCACTAAGGAGAAACCACACTGTTAGAAATTTCTTGTAATTTTACAGGAAATTCCTGGCTAATAGTTGCCGTAAATTGACTGTAAACAGTATACAGGACTGTTATTGTAAAATAACTACAACAAGGGACTGTACTAGAATTTCCTGTAATTTCACAGGATAGAATACTGTAAATATTACAGCAAAATGTTTTATTTACGGCAACTCAGTAGCCAGGAATTTCCTGTAATTTTAGGGATTTCCTGTAATTTCGCAGGACAGAATATTGTAAATATTACAATTAAATGTTGTAACTTGGATAAATGTCCTCTTTCAGACTTCTGCAAAGAAAAACAAAACACTTAGTATTTTTTTATATATACTTTTATTTTCTCTTAAAACATATGAGAAACCAGAGTGCACAATGCACAAACAATCTACTGTACCAAACTGGTTGAACATGAGTTTGTCAAACATACTAATGTCCCCTGCCCACTAATGTCCCACTTACTGCTCTGTCGGACGCGGGTCGGGTTCGGTTACTGCCCTGACGGACGCGGGTCGGGTTCGGTTACTGTCCTGTCGGACGCGGGTCGGGTTCGGTTACTGCTCTGTCGGATGCGGGTCGGACGCGGTTCGGTTACTGCTCTGTCTGCCTTTTTTCACTCCTCCCCTCACTGCAGACGCCTCTCAACTACATTTCAGGCGAGGCAAGGCGCATCTCAAACAAACCTATTGGTATATGGTAAAATCGACATCATTGTTCATTACTGTGTTTAGTTTGCGATGTAGGATAGGAAACCTAATTTAATAACATAAGTCTAATTTAATAACATAAGTCTAATTTAATAACAAATTATCCTTTCAACGGAAGTGAATCAATCAAAACTAACTTTAGCTAGAAAATAACATTATTCAAGAACCGCTATAAAGCCAAAACAATCTGTTACCTTAAATTATAGGTAAAGCAGCTTTGAAACAATCTACATTGTTAAAAGCGCTATATAAATGAAGATGACTTGACTTTAATGACGTCACTAGAACAGTTTTTTGACTAACCTCCGCAAACAGGAATACACAAAAAAAGGGGGCGTGGTCTTGTTGCGCTCCTACAGAGAAGAGGAAGAGTTGCGTTTGTAGAGTGTTTGTCGCCATGTCGTCGAGACGCTGTTATTTTCATCCCGGAGTCAAATCACCTTTGTTTGGCCATGTTTATATATACCTTTATTTAACCAGGTGGTCCCATTGAGATTCAAAATCTCTTTTACAAGAGAGACCTGGCCAAGGTAACAGCCAAATCACAACAAATGCATAATTAACAAACAACAAATTACATTTTCACGATAAAAGTACAAAATGTTAAAAAATGTAAGAAAAAAAAAAAACACAATGAGACTCTCAAGAAAAACAAGAACATGTCTCCTTCACAACACTCTTTACAGTAGTTTTAAATTCATTTATGGACATAAGGGTTTCTAACTTTAGCTCTTTTTGTAGATTATTCCACCCCCAAGGTGCTAAATAAGAAAAAGCAGTTTTTCCCAATTCGGTTGTAACTCGTCGCACATTAAACAGCAACCACTTTGAGGAGCGTAGCTGATAGGTACCAGAGCAAACAGAGAGAAGGTTACAGAGGTACAGTGGAAATTTGGCAAGTATAGCTTTATAAATAAAGATATACCAGTACTGTTGTCTACTAATTTTAAGTGATGTCCAACCAACTAAATCATAAAGAATGCAGTGATGGGTAAGGGACTTATTTAGTTATGAATCGTAGTGATGCATGGTAAACTGAATCAACATGACGCAGGATGGAAAATGCAGCATGCATGTACAATATATCACCATAATCAATTACAGGCAGCAAAGTAGCTTCCACAAGTTTCTTCTTAGCAATAAAAGTAAAGCAAGATTTGTTTCTGTAATAGAAGCCGAGCTTGACTTTAAGTTTTTTAACTAAAGCAGTAATATGTTCATTGAAGGAAAGCTTATCATCTATCCATATCCCCAAGTACTTGTATGAAGACACTCTCTCAATCGATTTCCCATCTGATGACGAAATGCCAGAATTGTCGAGTAGCTGTGCTCGAGCTTTTGAGAAGACCAAAACTTTGTTTTCTGTGTATTTAAAGCCATTTTTAGACTCAATAATGTATATTGCAATGCCTGAAATGCTGTCTGAAGTTACTGCACTGCTACTGAAATGGTGGAAGCCTGGGTGTAAACCACTGTATCATCAACGTATAAATGTAATTTGGCTTGAACATCTCTATCCAAATCATTTATAAAAATTGAAAACAGAATGGGTCCTAAGACTGATCCCTGGGGGACACCTTTAGTTAAATCAAGAAAATCAGATTTATAACTTTCGGCATAAACACATTGAGTACGATCTACAAAATAATTCTGGAACCATGCAACAGCCTTCTCACTTAAACCAACTGAACGTAGTTTGGTCAATAACAATCCATGGTCAACTGAATCAAATGCCTTAGAAAAATCAACAAATAATGCAGCAGAATGTTGCTTTTTTTCTAAGGCCGCAATTATCATTTGTCACTAATGTAGCAGCAGTGATAGTGCTGTGGCCACTTCTGAACCCTGACTGAAAATTATTGAAAATGTTTTTATCAGTCAAATACTGTTTTAACTGTACATTCACAAATGATTCCAAGATCTTTGACAAAACAGAAAGTTTTGATATTAGACAGTAATTATTCAATTCTGATGGGTCTCCACCTTTATGTAAAGGGAGAACATAGGCTGCTTTCCAACTTTTAGGAATGGAGTTAGAAAGAAGACTCAAATTAAAAATATGCGCTATGGGCTCAGCAATAATATCAGCTGCCACTTTTAACAGAAAGGGATCCAGATGATCTGTACCTGCTGACTTTTTCTGATCAATGTCTCTGAGGGCTTTATGAACTTTTAAAACTGAAATCGGTTTAAAATTAAACAATTCCCGATTTACATTTTCAGATACTGACATAGCAGGACATGGTACAGATTTATTTACGGTTTGATTAAATATGAATCCAGCCTGAATAAAATGTTTATTAAACTGATTGACTATGACTGCTTTGTCTTTTATTTCATCTGAACCAATAATAATCTGTTCTGGGAAGTTTGAGGTCACACGTGCACCCGACAAAGATTTAATTGATTTCCAAAACTTTAATGGATTGTTTAAGTTTTCTGTGGTTGACTTTAAAAAAACAACCTCAGATGTTAACAATAACACTGAGCGCATGCATCTCCACGTTATAGTAAGAGGTGTGACCTTTCCGGTCAACGTGCGCTAAGCTGCTGTCGAATCACAACACAGGAACCGCTGGCACAATCAGAACTCGTTACGTATTTCTGAAGGAGGGACTTCATAGGACAAGGAAGTCATCAGCCCGTTTTTAGGACAGTGAAAACAGCGGTATACAGATAAGTACATTTTGTGAAAAATACTGTGTTTTTTTACACGCGAAACATGAACACATGTTATATTGCACACTGTAAACACAATCAAAGCTTCAAAAACAAAGGAAAACCGGGCCTTTTAACCAATTTGAGGGCAGGGAGCCGGGACACATCCAGGACACTTGGGTCTGAAATACTTCCACACCGCTGACATGGCTATTCTGTAAGTTAGCTAAACTCTCATACTCATGCGACTATAATTGGCTACTACTGTTATCACGTGACAGGCTGCACCGCTTAACTGGATGTCGCAGCAAGGGAAATGCTAATATTCAAGCATTTAGGGGATGGTTTAAGCTAGATTTTCTCATGGTTTGTGTTGGATAGATATAGGATCATATTTTTTTTTTAGCGTTCTGGGCCAGTAGCAGCACAATACCGATGACTTTGATCGGATCGGGACATCCCTGGCTATTTGACACCAATACAACGATTTAATGTGCCAATTTACAGAAGATCTCGTGCATCTCCATAATGAATGAGCTGAAAACAGGAACTTCCAGAGACAATGAGGCTTTTCAGCAGCAGTTAAACATGATGGCTCTGTACTTTTTAAATGCAGATTGGATAAAAACACAGTGATCACAGTTCACACCTGCAGTGAAGCTCCTCCCACAACAATTCACCAATAAATACTGGGAATATTGCCATCATCCTACAAGAGAAGGACAAACTCCAGGAGTAGCAGCTGAAATCTGTGTGACTGTTAAAGATGGAGTTTATTAAAGAGGAGATTGAAGACATGAGGGATCCAGAACCATCCAGAATAAAACATGAAGATACTGAGGAACAAACAGGTTGGTGTCCATTCTTGATTCTTCATTGTTGACTGCTTTGGTAGATGTAAATTAATAATCAATGATGGAGATATACATCTGAATGATCATACATAGCAGATGTCAAACTTATTTTAACTATATTAACAAGTGAGTGATAGAACAAAACGTGGAAGATCTGGTACTTGATCTCTGTTGCTTTCTGCTATTAATTAAGTGATGGAGAAAAATTATGTCAAGTTGGAAGAATGTTTGTAACCAATTAATTAATGTAATTTTTTTCCTACTATGGTAGTCAATGGGTGGTGAGATCTGCTTGGTTACAAACATTTTTCCAAATATCTTCCTTTGTGTTCAGCAGAACAAACAAAATCATACAGACTTGAGGGTGAGTAATGATGACAGACTTTTTATTTTCAGGTGAACTATCTCTTTAAATCAGGATTCACTAACTAGGATTCTAACTGTATTTCTGTGTCTTTTAGACCAGGTGAGAGTGAAAGAGCAAAGACAAGAACTGAATGAAGAGGAGGAACATCGTAACTTTACAATTCAAAGAACAAAAGCCAAAAAGCTGCACACCTGCACTCAGTGTGGAAAGAGTTTCTCACGGAAAGGAGACCTTAACACACACATGAGAATTCACACTGGAGAGAAACCGTATACATGCACTCAGTGTGGAAAGAGTTTTACTCAAGCATCAGGTCTCAGTTATCATCTGCGCATTCACTCTGGAGAAAAGCCATTTAACTGTGATCAGTGTGGAAAAGAGTTTATTTCATCATCAAGTCTAAAACAACACCTGAAAGTTCATTCAGACGAGAAGCCTTATGTGTGTTCTCTCTGTGGAAAGAGTTTTTCACGACTGGACGGTTTTAAACAGCACCAGAAAACACACAATGACGTGAGAGACTATATGTGCTTTGACTGTGGGAAGAGATTTACTAGAGCTGAGAATCTGAGACAGCACCAAAGAATTCACACTGGAGAAAAACCTTACAAGTGCTCATATTGTGACAAGAGATTCACTCATTCTGGACACCTGAAAAGACACGAGCGAGTTCATACTGGAGAGAAGCCGTACTACTGTACTCAATGTGAGAAGAGTTTCACCCAATCATGTAATCTAGTGAATCATATTAGAAAGCATTGTTCTGTGTCACAGTGAGCAAATGTTTTATGAGATTCACATTAAGTAAATGTGTAGTTAGTTAACTAATAAACTACTGTTTATTTGAATGCTGTTAATGTGAATTTTTTTAATTTATTTTTTTATTATTGAATTATTAGATTGAACGCTTACTCAAAGAAATATCACAATTAAAAGAGGTTGGAAACAAATGTAAGAAAAAGTTTTTTTTAAAGCTTTTGTTACATAAAACCTGTAATTTCTTAAATAGATGTATTTAAAAGTACACATTTCTCTGCAACATAAAAGTTGTATATAAGCTCTGTAAAATAACAAATAAAATGACAATTTCACTGACAATGTGTGATTTTGTGAGTAAAGGTTATCTACAGATCCAATACTTCAAATAAACAATGAGATTTATATAAAGCAAATGTATAGTGAAAAAAACTTGTGTTACGTTACATTGTTTTTTTTGTTTTTTTTTGTAACTTCCTTAATTGTCATTTAGCTGTCACTTTCATTTCAAAGTATACATGACAGATTTTTTTTATATGTCATTTATTTCTAAATTCAGAAATGTATATGAAAGAATGTTATGACAAATTGTCATCCATAAACTCGGTATAATAAATGTTCTAAAACTTTTCTATAATTCAATCCACTGCTCGGTCTGAATGAAAATTCAAATTATAAATACTGAGGTCCCAAATCTGAGCTTGCTAAAGTTTCACAGATCTACATATGTGCATTTTCAGATATTGGAAGGCCAAACAATTGCAGGGCTGCCAACTCTCACGCATTGACCGTGAGACTCCCGAAATTGACACTTTTCACACACGCTCTCACGCCACACATCCATTTTCTCACGCATAGAAAAGAGGACACCGCAGACAAGACAGAGCAGTTTACTTCTGATGTAAAACAAATGATCAGCTCTCAGATTATGACAATTTTATTACGAAATGCAAACAATAAATGCCGTTTTGGCGCTTGTAAATGTGACGTGACAGATCTCTGTAGCAGTGTCTCAGTTCAATCGGCACGTGACCGATCATCTTTTACTCTTCTTTACTAGTAAATAAACCCGAATGAACAATAGGCATGTTGAAAGATATAGTACAACTTAACAAAATGCATATGCCACGGATTAATCAGTGTTTTTCAGCCGCGGTAAGGTCAGTAAAACAGGAAGAGAACAATGTCACCTAAATACATTTACCGAAAGCCATTTAATGACCAAACCCAGATAGCAAACAGTCATTGAAACTATGTTAAATCAACATTCCGTTGTCAACGTTAAGTCATTGAATCAACGTCGATCTCTAATGTTGATTCTACATCATTTTGCAGCCTTTTTTAATATTGAAACAACATTGAAATCCCGTCCATAGATCAACGTTATGTCAATGGTATTTCAATTATCAGGAATATTGAAACAATGTTGAAATTTCAACTGAACTAAGGATCAACGTGATTTCAATGGAATTTCAATCGTTATTAAGCCATAGAAAATGATTGCTATATGAAAATAATGCCCTAAATGAAATAGCCTATAATGAATATCCTGCTTTATCTACAACCAGGATGTTAAAAAGTGATGAAACATTTGAAAGCTGCCTATAGCCTAAAACACTGACCACACCACAACATTTAAGGAAAAAACAAATTCATTTTATTAGCCTTATTTTATAGCCTCTTTAGCCAATTTACAGTTCATGGTCATCTGACGTCTGAATGGTGTCGTCCAGTCCCTCCTGCTCGGTCTTGTGCAGAACAGCCACTTTTGCACAGCCAGTAAATTAGGTGACACCGGCTGTCCTCATCTGCCGTAAGAGCGTCTAAAACAGAAAATACAAGCACAATGCAAAAAATTATCCTTTAAGTTAAACAGGGAACACCCACATATTTGCACACTTGGAAACAAATTCAGTAGCCTAGCTAGGCCTTAGCGCTCAGAAAAAGTGCATGTCAGAACAAAACGCCAATGAAATGTAGGCTATAACCGGCAAAGCTTTAAAGCACGAGCAAATAATAAACTTTTGTGATTGCGAATAAGTGCAGTGTTCTGTGAGTGTAACTGTACCGCTGCGTTAACGTGTGATGTGAATGTATGTCGAGTTGTACAGTGTTGGGACGGAGGCGACAGAACTGAATGTGCGCTGTAGCACGATAGCATTTCTTCAAAAGCAGATCGTGGAGACATTTTAATAAAATCTATTTCAATGTCTGCAGCACTGCGTCATGTTAACGAGTAAATAACCATGTTAACGAATAGCCTAACAGTATTTGATTTGGTACAATATCGAACATTAAGCAAGCTTACCTGATCGTATCGGTCCGGGTCCAGAATTAGCGGTGTCCGGAGCAGTACGTTGGTCTACCACCCGTTGATCTCCCGGTCATCCAAAAATCTATGGATTTTCAATCATATTTCCCGGTCAACGATATGTCGATGACTTTTCAACCACAGGTCATTTTCCCGGTCAACTCTAAATCAACGACTTTTCAACACATTGGCAATCGCCCGGTAAACCAAATATCAATGTTTAATCAATCATAAAGATAACTATAGATCAATGTTGTTCCAATGCTGTTGCCATCAACATTAATAACGACAGGTTTCATCGATATAGATAGATAGATAGATAGATAGATAGATAGATAGATAGATAGATAGATAGATGCCTTTATTCATCCCCACTGGGGAAATTCAAATGTCCAGTAGCATAAAGTGTGTGTTATCTATTCACAGTATAGCAATAGCAATAAGCCCTAAAAAACTCCAATAATAGCATTATATAAAAATTAAAATTAAAAATAAAAGTCACTGAATAAACTACTATCAATAGTATTAAAGTCCACTTCAGACATGTCCATTATACAGTCTTATGGCAGCTGGAACGAATGACCTCCTAAACCTCTCAGTCCTACAGCTCATGGAAAGAAGTCGGCTACTGCGGCTGCTTTGCTGAGCAACCACAGTGTCATGCAGTGGGTGGCTCTTATTCCTAATGATGGATTCAATCATGGCCATCATTCTATCCGCTAACAAGTCACCCACTGAGTCGACACTCCTTCCCAGCACAGACACACACTTCTTGACCAGTTTGTCGAGTCTGTTCCCCTCCCTGGCCGTCATACATCCGCCCCAACACACCGCTGCAAAGAAAACAGCACTGGCCACAACCGACTGATAAAACAAGTACAGCATCTCATTGCAGACTTGGAATGATTTTAACTTCCTGAGAAAATAAAGTCTGCTCTGACCTTTCCTGTATGCTGCATTTACGTGTATTGACCAGTCCAGTTTGTGGTCCAGGTGTACTCCCAGGTATTTATACGTCTTGACCACCTCAATGACTTCTCCCTCAATTACCACTGGTAGGTGAGGATGCGCCTTACGCCTTCCAAAGTCCACTATCATTTCCTTGGTTTTGGTGGTGTTTAAAATGAGACTGTTGCGTCTGCTCCAAGTCACAAACTCAGAGTTGACCCTCCTATACTCCTTCTCATCTCCTCCCTTCACACACGCTGCCACCACAGTATCATCAGAATATTTTTGTATATGGCACGATGGTGTTCTGTATGAGAGATCTGACGTGTATAGAGTGAAAAGGAAAGGGGATAATACAGTTCCTTGTGGTGCTCCAATACTTGTTTCCACAATGTCTGAAACCGTGTTCCCCAGTCTAACATACTGTGGCCGCTCTGTCAAGTAATTGTTAATCCATTCGATGAGAGTAGTCTCCATGTTCATTTTCTCTAGTTTGCCTCTCAAAATTTGAGGCTGTATGGTGTTAAATGCACTCGAAAAGTCGAAGAACATCAACCTCACATACCCCCCTGTCCCATCGAGAAATGAGAGGGCTTGATGAAGTAAGTAGATAACAGCATCTTCCACTCCCATGTGCGCACGTTAGGCAAACTGTAGGGGGTCAAGTGACTTCTGCAGTTGTGGGCCCAGAAGCCGGAGTAGGAGTCTCTCAAGGGTCTTCATAATCACAGACGTGAGGGCCACTGGTCTATAATCCTTGACCCCGGAGGGTCTCCCACCCTTAGGCACTGGCACAATGCAGGATGTCTTCCACTGCTTTGGCACCTGACTCTTATCGAGACTCCAGTTAAACAGTTTGTGCAGAGGAACTGCCAACTCTGCAGCACAGTCCTTTAGAAGCCTTGGTGGTATTCCATCCGGTCCAGCTGACTTGCCCGGACGTATTCTTCTAAGCTCCGCCCTCGCCTCCTCCATGCTAAAATATCCATTGTTGGAAACTTCAGAGGTGGAGCAGCCATCATGTGGAGCAGAGAAGGAGGCAGCAGAAGTGGAGCAGCTGTCTTGTGGAGAAGAGAAGGAGGCAGCAGAAGTGGAGCAGCCGTCTTGTGGAACAGAGGAGGAGGAGGAAGAGGCAGCAGAGGTGGAACAGTATTCGTGTGAAGCAGAGAAGGCAGCATCGGTAGAACAGCCGTCATGTGGAGCAGAGAAGGAGGCAGCAGAGATGGAGCAGCCATTGTGTGGAGCAGAGGAAGAGGCAGCAGAAGTGGAGCAGGCGTCGTGTGAAGCAGAGAAGGCAGCATCGGTAGGATAGTCGTCATGTGGAGCAGAGAAGGAGGCAGCAGAGATGGAGCAGCCATCGTGTGGAGCAGAGGAAGAGGCAGCAGAAGTGGAGCAGCCGTCGTGTGGAGCAGAGAAGGCAGCATCGGTAGGACAGCCGTCATGTGGAGCAGAGAAGGAGGCAGCAGAGATGGAGCAGCCATCGTGTGGAGCAGAAAAGGCAGCATCGGTAGGACAGCCGTCGTGTGGAGCAGAGAAGGAGGCAGCAGAGGTGGAGCAGCCGTCGTGTGGAGCAGAGAAGGAGCCAGCAGAGGTGGAGCAGCCGTCGTGTGGAGCAGAGAAGGAGCCAGCAGAGGTGGAGCAGCCGTCGTGTGGAGCAGAGAAGGAGCCAGCAGAGATGGAACAGCCATCGTGTGGAACAGAGAAGGAGGCAGCAGAGGTGGAGCAGCCGTCGTGTGGAGCAGAGAAGGAGCCAGCAGAGGTGGAGCAGCCGTCGTGTGGAACAGAGAAGGAGGCAGCAGAGATGGAACAGCCATCGTGTGGAGCAGAGAAGGAGCCAGCAGAGGTGGAGCAGCCGTCGTGTGGAACAGAGAAGGAGGCAGCAGAGGTGGAGCAGCCGTCGTGTGGAGCAGAAAAGGCAGCATCGGTAGGACAGCCGTCGTGTGGAGCAGAGAAGGCAGCAAAGATGGAACAGCCGTCGTGTGGAACAGAGAAGGAGGCAGCAGAGATGGAGCAGCCATCGTGTGGAGCAGAGAAGGAGCCAGCAGAGGTGGAGCAGCCGTCGTGTGGAGCAGAGAAGGAGCCAGCAGAGGTGGAGCAGCCGTCGTGTGGAGCAGAGAAGGAGATAGCAGAGGTGGAGCAGCCGTCGTGTGGAACAGAGAAGGAGGCAGCAGAGATGGAGCAGCCATCGTGTGGAGCAGAGAAGGAGCCAGCAGAGGTGGAGCAGCCGTCGTGTGGAGCAGAGAAGGAGATAGCAGAGGTGGAGCAGCCGTCGTGTGGAACAGAGAAGGAGACAGCAGAGGTGGAGCAGCCGTCGTGTGGAACAGAGAAGGAGACAGCAGAGGTGGAGCAGCCGTCGTGTGGAGCAGAGAAGGAGGCAGCAGAGGTGGAGCAGCCATCGTGTGGAGCAGAGAAGGAGACAGCAGAGGTGGAGCAGCCGTCGTGTGGAACAGAGAAGGAGACAGCAGAGGTGGAGCAGCCGTCGTGTGGATCAAAGGAGGCAGCAGAGGTGGAGCAGCCATCGTATGGATCAAAGGAGGCAGCAGAGATGGAGCAGCCGTCGTGTGGAACAGAGAAGGAGACAGCAGAGGTGGAGCAGCCGTCGTGTGGAACAGAGAAGGAGACAGCAGAGGTGGAGCAGCCATCGTATGGATCAAAGGAGGCAGCAGAGGTAGAGCTGCCGTCCTGTGGAACAGAGGAGCAGGCACCGACCAGAGCAAACCTGTTATAAAAGTGGTTGAACTCGTTTGCCAACGAGACATCCCCTTGGATCACCCCTCCGTTCTCCTTATAGCCAGTAATCACTCTTATTCCCTTCCACACTTCTCTTGTGCTGTTATGCTGCAGTTTTTTCTCTAGTTTTTCCTTGTAATCTTTTTTTTGCTTGTCTTATGGCCTTCTTCAAATCACGTTGGGCAGCTCTGATTTCCTCCCTGTCCCCCGCTTTAAAAGCCTCCCTCTTCTGATTCAGAAAATGCTTTATTCTGCTCGTAATCCAAGGCTTATTATTTAGAAAACATCGAACTTCTCTAACCGGAGCCACCACATCCTTGCAAAAATGAATGTAGTCAGTCACACATTCAACTGCCGCATCAATGTCATTTTCTAACCTATGTGTATCCATTAATATGTTCCAGTCAGTAGCCTGGAAGCAGTCCCTCAGAGCTTCGCTGGTCTCTGGGGTCCACCTCCTGTATGATCTGGTGGTTACAGGCAGTCTCATTACATTACATTAAGGTCTGTATGACGACCTGAGATGGATCATGTTGTGATCTGACTTACCAAGCGGTGGCAGGGCACATACACTATAAGCATTTTCCACATTAATGTAGCAAAGATCCAGAATACTGTTATGTCTCGTGTGACAGTTGACATACTGTGTAAAGCCGCCCATAATTGAGCTAACGTCGACCTGATTATAATCTCCCGAGATGGCGATCATCGAGTCTGAGTATTGTGACTGTATTCTTGCCACTGTGTCCTGAATGACGTCACACGCTACTGAGGGATTTGCACGTGGTGGAATGTAAACAGTAATGGCGATGATGTGGGCGAACTCTCGCGGCACATAGAAAGGTCTTAGACTCACCGCTAGTAACTCCACAACCCGGCAACAGATTTTTTCCTTAACAGTTATATGACTGGAGCGGCACCATCTGTCGTTCACGAACAGCACCAGTCCGCCTCCTTTCGTCTTTCCACACTTCTCCGGCTGTCTATCTGCCCGCACTAAGGAGAAACCACACTGTTAGAAATTTCTTGTAATTTTACAGGAAATTCCTGGCTAATAGTTGCCGTAAATTGACTGTAAACAGTATACAGGACTGTTATTGTAAAATAACTACAACAAGGTACTGTACTAGAATTTCCTGTAATTTCACAGGATAGAATACTGTAAATATTACAGCAAAATGTTTTATTTACGGCAACTCAGTAGCCAGGAATTTCCTGTAATTTTAGGGATTTCCTGTAATTTCGCAGGACAGAATATTGTAAATATTACAATTAAATGTTGTAACTTGGATAAATGTCCTCTTTCAGACTTCTGCAAAGAAAAACAAAACACTTAGTATTTTTTTATATATACTTTTATTTTCTCTTAAAACATATGAGAAACCAGAGTGCACAATGCACAAACAATCTACTGTACCAAACTGGTTGAACATGAGTTCTCAAACATACTAATGTCCCCTGCCCACTAATGTCCCACTTACTGCTCTGTCGGACGCGGGTCGGGTTCGGTTACTGCTCTGTCGGACGCGGGTCGGGTTCGGTTACTGCTCTGTCGGACGCGTGTCGGGTTCGGTTACTGCTCTGTCGGACGCGGGTCGGGTTCGGTTACTGCTCTGTCGGACGCGGGTCGGGTTCGGTTACTGCTCTGTCGGACGCGGGTCGGGTTCGGTTAATGCTCTGTCGGACGCGGGTCGGGTTCGGTTACTGCTGTGTCGGACGCGGGTCGGGTTCGGTTACTGCTCTGTCGGAAGCGGGTCGGGTTCGGTTACTGCCCTGTCGGAAGCGGGTCGGGTTCGGTTACTGCCCTGACGGACGCGGGTCGGGTTCGGTTACTGTCCTGTCGGACGCGGGTCGGGTTCGGTTACTGCTCTGTCGGAAGCGGGTCGGGTTCGGTTACTGCCCTGACGGACGCGGGTCGGGTTCGGTTACTGTCCTGTCGGACGCGGGTCGGGTTCGGTTACTGCTCTGTCGGACGCGGTTCGGTTACTGCTCTGTCTGCCTTTTTTCACTCCTCCCCTCACTGCAGACGCCTCTCGACTACATTTCAGGCGAGGCAAGGCGCATCTCAAACAAACCTATTGGTATATGGTAAAATCGACATCATTGTTCATTACTGTGTTTAGTTTGCGATGTATGATAGGAAACCTAATTTAATAACATAAGTCTAATTTAATAACATAAGTCTAATTTAATAACAAATTATCCTTTCAGCGGAAGTGAATCAATCAAAACTAACTTTAGCTAGAAAATAACATTATTCAAGGACCGCTATAAAGCCAAAACAATCTTTTACCTTAAATTATAGGTAAAGCAGCTTTGAAACAATCTACATTGTTAAAAGCGCTATATAAATGAAGATGACTTGACTTTAATGACGTCACTAGAACAGTTTTTTGACTAACCTCCGCAAACAGGAATACACAAAAAAGGGGGCGTGGTCTTGTTGCGCTCCTACAGAGAAGAGGAAGAGTTGCGTTTGTAGAGTGTTTGTCGCCATGTCGTCGAGACGCTGTTATTTTCATCCCGGAGTCAAATCACCTTTGTTTGGCCATGTTTATATATACCTTTATTTAACCAGGTGGTCCCATTGAGATTCAAAATCTCTTTTACAAGAGAGACCTGGCCAAGGTAACAGCCAAATCACAACAAATGCATAATTAACAAACAACAAATTACATTTTCACGATAAAAGTACAAAATGTTAAAAAATGTAAAAAAAACAAAAAAAAAACACAATGAGACTCTCAAGAAAAACAAGAACATGTCTCCTTCACAACACTCTTTACAGTAGTTTTAAATTAATTTATGGACATTAGGGTTTCTAACTTTAGCTCTTTTTGTAGATTATTCCACCCCCAAGGTGCTAAATAAGAAAAAGCAGTTTTTCCCAATTTGGTTGTAACTCGTCACACATTAAACAGCAACCACTTTGAGGAGCGTAGCTGATAGGTACCAGAGCAAACAGAGAGAAGGTTACAGAGGTACAGTGGAAATTTGGCAAGTATAGCTTTATAAATAAAGATATACCAGTGCTGTTGTCTACTAATTTTAAGTGATGTCCAACCAACTAAATCATAAAGAATGCAGTGATGGGTAAGGGACTTATTTAGTTATGAATCGTAGTGATGCATGGTAAACTGAATCAACATGACGCAGGATGGAAAATGCAGCATGCATGTACAATATATCACCATAATCAATTACAGGCAGAAAAGTAGCTTCCACAAGTTTCTTCTTAGCACTAAAAGTAAAGCAAGATTTGTTTCTGTAATAGAAGCCGAGCTTGACTTTAAGTTTTTTAACTAAAGCAGTAATATGTTCATTGAAGGAAAGCTTATCATCTATCCATATCCCCAAGTACTTGTATGAAGACACTCTCTCAATCGATTTCCCATCTGATGACGAAATGCCAGAATTGTCGAGTAGCTGTGCTCGAGCTTTTGAGAAGACCAAAACTTTGTTTTCTGTGTATTTAAAGCCATTTTTAGACTCAATAATGTATATTGCAATGCCTGAAATGCAGTCTGAAGTTCCTGCACTGCTACTGAAATGGTGGAAGCCTGGGTGTAAACCACTGTATCATCAGCGTATAAATGTAATTTGGCTTGAACATCTCTATCCAAATCATTTATAAAAATTGAAAACAGAATGGGTCCTAAGACTGATCCCTGGGGGACACCTTTAGTTATCTCAAGAAAATCAGATTTATATCCTTCGGCATAAACACATTGAGTACGATCTACAAAATAATTCTGGAACCATGCAACAGCCTTCTCACTTAAACCAACTGAACGTAGTTTGGTCAATAACAATCCATGGTCAACTGAATCAAATGCCTTAGAAAAATCAACAAATAATGCAGCAGAATGTTGCTTTTTTACTAAGGCCGCAATTATCATTTGTCACTAATGTAGCAGCAGTGATAG
The DNA here is from genome assembly GCA_033366665.1 of Phoxinus dragarum. Taxonomy (NCBI): domain Eukaryota; kingdom Metazoa; phylum Chordata; class Actinopteri; order Cypriniformes; family Leuciscidae; genus Phoxinus; species Phoxinus dragarum. Next base: position 75,733 of record JARPMJ010001531.1, on the reverse strand, counting down.
TGCTGTGGCCACTTCTGAACCCTGACTGAAAATTATTGAAAATGTTTTTATCAGTCAAATACTGTTTTAACTGTACATTCACAAATGATTCCAAGATCTTTGACAAAACAGAAAGTTTTGATATTAGACAGTAATTATTCAATTCTGATGGGTCTCCACCTTTATGTAAAGGGAGAACATAGGCTGCTTTCCAACTTTTAGGAATGGAGTTAGAAAGAAGACTCAAATTAAAAATATGCGCTATGGGCTCAGCAATAATATCAGCTGCCACTTTTAACAGAAAGGGATCCAGATGATCTGTACCTGCTGACCTTTTCTGATCAATGTCTCTGAGGGCTTTATGAACTTTTAAAACTGAAATCGGTTTAAAATTAAACAATTCCCGATTTACATTTTCAGATACTGACATAGCAGGGCATGGTACAGATTTATTTACAGTTTGATTAAATATGAATCCAGCCTGAATAAAATGTTTATTAAACTGATTGACTATGACTGCTTTGTCTTTTATTTCATCTGAACCAATAAGAATCTGTTCTGGGAAGTTTGAGGTATACAGATAAGTACATTTTGTGAAAAATACTGTGTTTTTTTACACGCGAAACATGAACACATGTTATATTGCACACTGTAAACACAATCAAAGCTTCAAAAACAAAGGAAAACCGGGCCTTTTAACCAATTTGAGGGCAGGGAGCCGGGACACATCCAGGACACTTGGGTCTGAAATACTTCCACACCGCTGACACGGCTATTCTGTAAGTTAGCTGAACTCTCATACTCATGCGACTATAATTGGCTACTACTGTTATCACGTGACAGGCTGCACCGCTTAACTGGATGTCACAGCAAGGGAAATGCTAATATTCAAGCATTTAGGGGATGGTTTAAGCTAGATTTTCTCATGGTTTGTGTTGGATAGATATAGGATCATATTTTTTTTTTAGCGTTCTGGGCAAGTATCAGCACAATACCGATGACTTTGATCGGATCGGGACATCCCTGGCTATTTGACACCAATAAAACGATTTAATGTGCCAATTTACAGAAGATCTCGGGCATCTCCATAATGAATGAGCTGAAAACAGGAACTTTCAGAGACAATGAGGCTTTTCAGCAGCAGTTAAACATGATGGCTCTGTACTTTTTAAATGCAGATTGGATAAAAACACAGTGATCACAGTTCACACCTGCAGTGAAGCTCCTCCCACAACAATTCACCAATAAATACTGGGAATATTCCCATCATCCTACAAGAGAAGGACAAACTCCAGGAGTAGCAGCTGAAATCTGTGTGACTGTTAAAGATGGAGTTTATTAAAGAGGAGATTGAAGACATGAGGGATCCAGAACCATCCAGAATAAAACATGAAGATACTGAGGAACAAATAGGTTGGTGTCCATTCTTGATTCTTCATTGTTGACTGCTTTGGTAGATGGAGAAAAATTATGATAAGTTGGAAGAATGTTTGTAACCAATTACTTAATGTAATTTTTTTCCTACTATGGTAGTCAATGGGTGGTGAGATCTGCTTGGTTACAAACATTTTTCCAAATATCTTCCTTTGTGTTCAGCAGAACAAACAAAATCATACAGACTTGAGGGTGAGTCAATGATGACAGACTTTTTATTTTCAGGTGAACTATCTCTTTAAATCAGGATTTACTTCAACTGATTCTAACTGTATTTCTGTGTCTTTTAGACCAGGTGAGAGTGAAAGAGCAAAGAAAAGAACTGAATGAAGAGGAGGAACATCGTAACTTTAAAACTCAAAGAACAAAAGCCAAAAAGCTGCACACCTGCACTCAGTGTGGAAAGAGTTTCTCACAGAAAGTAAACCTTAACAAACACATGAGAATTCACACTGGAGAGAAACCGTATACATGCACTCAGTGTGGAAAGAGTTTCACACAGAAAGGAGACCTTAACACACACATGAGAATTCACACTGGAGAGAAACTGTATACATGCACTCAGTGTGGAAAGAGTTTCAGAACTTCATCCACACTCAAGTATCATCTGCGCGTTCACTCTGGAGAAAAGCCATTTACCTGTGATCAGTGTGGTAAAGAGTTTATTTCATCATCAAGTCTAAAACAACACCTGAAAGTTCATTCAGACGAGAAGCCTTATGTGTGTTCTCTCTGTGGAAAGAGTTTTTCACGGCTGGACACTTTTAAACTGCACCAGAAAACACACAATGAAGTGAGAGACTATATGTGCTTTGACTGTGGGAAGAGCTTTACTACATCTGGTGATCTGAAACGGCATCAACGAATTCATACTGGAGAAAAACCTTACAAGTGCTCATATTGTGACATGAGTTTCACTCATTCTGGAAACCTGAAAACACACGAGCGAGTTCATACTGGAGAGAAACCGTATCACTGTACTCAGTGTGGGAAGAGCTTTACTAGAGCTGGTGAACTGAGACAGCACCAAAGAATTCATACTGGAGAAAAACCTTACAAGTGCTCATATTGTGACAAGAGATTCACTCATTCTGGATCCCTGAAAACACACGAGCGAGTTCATACTGGAGAGAAACCGTATCACTGCACTCAGTGTGAGAAGAGTTTCACCAAATCATGTAATCTAGTGAATCATATTAGAAAGCATTGTTCTGTGTCACAGTGAGCAAATGTTTTATGAGATTCACATTGAGTAAATGTGTAGTTAGTTAACTAATAAAACTACTGTTTATTTGAATGCTGTTAATGTGAATTTATTTTTATTTTTTTTCAAAATTATTGAATTATTAGATTGAACGTGTAGCCCACATAAACTGCACAGGGCCAAAGAACTGTAATTGCTGTGATTCTCCATCCCCTAGATGGCGCTGCTTCATGTTTATTTGGCTGAGCCACTCTATTTTGCGCAGCTAAAGAAGATGAGTGATTCTTTTTTTTCTTTCTTTTTTCCCCTCTCGTCAAGTGCATCGTGAGATGAAGACAGAGTGAGATAAATATAGTGAAACAGACCACTTAACACACGGGAGAAATAATTTTCAATGTTGGTATAAGCTAGTAAAAGTGGCAAGAAGCCTTAGTTATTGTAAACTGCCGTTTACACTTTTGTTTTTCTTTGGATAAGTTTAAGAATCTCCGGTGAGTACTACAGAAAGGAAACTACTTGCTAGCATGCACTTTTAAGTTGGTTAAAAATGAAACGATAATATACTATGTGCACTTTATGTTACTTTGCTATTCCTGTTATGTCTTTTGACAATTTAAAAAAAAAACAGTCGGAGATGATTGATGTGTTTATCTTTGCTAATCTACCGTTGCTATTTGAAACGCCATTTTGTTGCATATGTGCGTTGTTAATGATGAGATGGCATAACGTGAATTCATGCATGTTTATTCAGCTACGGGGTTACCCTAAGGGGCTAATGTTTAGAGGCTTAGAGCCAGCATAAAGGACGTTTGCAACGCATTTTGCCGTCTATTCGTGGCTATATGATTTTAATGAGTTCAGTAACTCTCTAGATTAGACATGCTTAAACCTGTAAAATGAGCACTTTGCACTATTCACGTGTTTTTTTTTCTGACTGTGTCCTAAGTCAAACTTGAGGTGATATGTTACACAGTGCATTATGTTCATGTTTAATTGATTTCATTGATTTGAACGTGTTAGCAATAAAGCCATGTATAGCTACTAATTAGATATTTTGCATTTGCTATATGCAGATTGTTTTTTTTGTTGTGCATATTCTGCCACTGTTGAGAGAGAGAGAGTGATTCTACGGCGAGCCAGTGACCCAGTGATTCAGTGACTCAGCGATTCTGGAGTGTGACTGTAACCAGTGGCCATCAACTCGCCAAGCTGGTGGACTGCACGTTTCGGATACATCATACAGATAAGATTTATGAGATCTCCAACGTTATTACACACTGCCCGGGTAGTGATTTGAAACAAGGCCTTTCATTCAACAAACCACACAGGAACTGAATTTAAACTCAACTGAGTCGAACATTTAACTAATTGACTGGACTGATTTTTCTTTTTCTTTTCTTTTAACTGACTGACTATTTTGGGGGAATTTGTTATTGTTGTTTTCTACGTGTGATTCACAATCCTTGTGGAATGTTAAAATAAATGTTTTGATACTGTGTTTGCTATTCAACCAGTGGTCGTAGCCAATTCATTTCAAGAGCCGAACCTAATTCTGATTTCTAGTGCCTAAATATCATTGATAAAGGTTATTGTGACATTATCATTGATGCCTTAAGTTACGTTAGTTACATCTAGTGGCGAGCCAGCCAGGAGTGTTTTGAGCACGACCAAGTCAGTTAAATTTACATTCCAGAGTTCTAGATACGTACTGCTACTTCGGTGACTTGCTTCCAAATTTTTTTTGAAGTGTTTATTACTGATTGTATTGAGTGAAACTGTTACAGTGTAGACATGGATATAGAACAGGAATTCGGTATCAGGGCAGACCGGTCCATTGTTGTGTTAGGCGTTGCCCACACTGATACAGACAAAGATATTACTGAAACTCTTAAAAAGTATGGCACAGTAACCAAAGTAGTTAGGCTGTCAAACACAGAAGAAGAGGACAAATGTAATGCCATTGTAGAATTCGAATCAGTCACTTCTCATGCTTTGGTTGAGCCCAAGTTACCTTTTGACATACAGAATATCAATGACAATGTAGTAACATGGCATGTTGATAGCATTAAAGTACTCACACAGACAGTCACAGACTCTAGCGACTCTGATGTTAGTAGCAACACTGACTCTGACCATAGCACGACGCCCCTCATTTATAGATCTAGAAAGAAAATTGACGTTACTAAGCCCTCTCCACATGCTTCCAAGCAAGCGAAGATAAAGCCCAAATCAGCAGCTAAAGGAGGAGTCGCTCCCACTTCGGCTGATGACCTGGATGAGGAAGTGTTGAATCCACCAGAGGTGAGGCGTATTGTTGTCGAACACGTGATAAAAAATGATGCACCAAAGTCTCAAAATGAATCCAAGAGGTTGCGTTCATTCTCTGGCAGAGTGCCTAAGCCGCCAGGCGAAGCCGACTTTGAAACATGGCTACTCCATGTAGAGCTTATGTTCCACGACAATGTCTCTGTTGAAGCACAGAGGAGGAGAATATTAGAGAGTTTGCTTCCTCCAGCCTCAGATGTTGTTAGGCAGCTAGGTTCATCCGGTCATCCCAGAGACTACATGAGGCTGTTGGAGTCTGCTTATGGCCTAGTAGAAGACGGTGAAGAGATATTTGCCAAATTCCTGAACACAAACCAGGATCCAGGAGAAAAGCCCTCCACTTACTTGCAGAGATTGCAAACGCTACTGAGCACTGCAGTGAAGAGAGGAGGGGTAAGGCCGTCCGATGTAAACCGTCACCTGATGAAGCAGTTTAAGCGTGGCTGTTGGGACTACGACCTTGTTCTTCAGCTAGAGCTGAAAACTGATAAACCCCTCGACTTTGCTGAGTTCTTACTGCAGCTGAGAACCGAAGAGGACAAGAGAGCTACCAAACTCGACCGTATGAGCCGCCATTTGGGGACCTCTAAAGGAAAATCCTCAGTTAACGTTCAAACGGTGGCCAACTTCTCCTGCCTTACTGATCACAATGCCAGTGTGTTACAAGCATACATATCTGAGACGGAAAGCTTGAGGAAACAAGTTGCTGAGCTGCAAATGCAGCTCAACACCAAGAAATCCAAAAAAGAGAGAAGACGTGAGGCTGCAGTTCTTGAGTTTGGCCCACATCCACCCCCACCCCGAGCTGAGGCTCAAGTTCACCAAGCGACTCCCCAAGTTGCACCTAGAGCACAGCCAAAGGCCTGGTTCTGTTTTAGATGTGGGAATGATGGCCACATAGCCAGAATGTGTGAGAACCCCATGAACAAGGATGCAGTTGACCTGAAATACAAAGAACTGAAGTTAAAGCAGGACGAGTGGAAAGCAAAACAGGACTCTTCTTTAAACTGGGCGAGGCTCCGGAAGAGGGACGTCCCGGAGCCAATGACAGAGACAGTAGTCCTAAAAACAAATGGAAAACCCAAAAGGCCAAGTGTTTCTCCATTGGACCCGCTAGAGATGATCTCATGAATGGATTAGTTGGATCAAGATCATTAGTTAACGTCACCATCGGAGGAATTCAACATGAGTGCCTCATTGATTCAGGCTCACAAGTGACCACAATCTCCAAGTCGTTTCATGACTCCCACTTAGCTCCTCATCCAATTTGTCCTTTGGACAACCTCATTGAAGTAGAGGGAGCAGCAGGCCAACGTGTGCCTTATATTGGCTATATTGAGATCGATATACTCTTTCCAGAGACTTTCACGGGTAGCTCAAAGACGGTTAGCACACTAGCCCTTGTCGTTCCCGATTCAAGTGCCTCTGTTCATGTCTCTGTCCTCATTGGTACTAATGCTCTGGACGTTTTGTATGACGGGTTTAGTGAGGAGATTGGTGGGCCTGTCCTTGAAAACTGTGCGTATGCTGTTCTCATCCAACATCTGCGCAGTCTGTATAAGAATAAAACACAAGACAAAAACAGAGTGAATAAAGTCAAACTTCTTCACAAGAAGGCAATAGTCATCCCAGCAGGACATAAAATGGCAGTAGATGGCTATACGAGGAATGTGAATATTCTTCCTGGCACTCCCCTATTGGTAGATTTCCCATCTCATTCATACTTACCAAGCGGGTTGACTTTTTGCAGTTATGTCATGTCAAGTACCGGACGGACATCTTTTAAAGTGCCTGTTTTGCTCAAGAATGAAACCCTACACAGCGTCACAGTGCCAGCACACTGCGTCTTGGCAGAGCTCACCGCCCCATTATCTGTTTCCCCACTTACCTCTTTAACGGCCAAAGACCTAACCAAGAGTAAACAGTCACCCTCTGCTAACACCACAACTGGGTGCTACACACTGCACTCAGTGGCTCCAGAAAACCTCATCACTTTCGATTTTGGGGACTCGCCACTCTCCGAGGAGTGGAAAGAAAAGATTACAAAGAGGCTGAATTCAATTCCTGAAGTCTTCGCGAGTGGTGACCTTGACTATGGACATACAACAGCAGTCAAGCACAAGATCCGTCTTTCTGATCCAACACCCTTTAAGCAGAGAGCGAGACCCATCCACCCATCCGATTACGAAGCTGTCCGGCTCCACCTGGAGGAGCTGTATGATGCAAATATCATAAGAGAGTCTGAGAGTCCATTTGCATCACCAGTTGTAATTGTAAAAAAGAAGTGTGGCAAAATTCGATTATGCATTGATTACAGAAAATTAAATGCTTAGACCATCAAAGATGCATACGCTTTGCCAAATATTGAGGAGACTTTTACAGCTCTGACAGGATCGAGATGGTTCTCTGTGATGGACTTGAAGTCAGGCTTCTATCAGGTGGAAATGGCAGAGGAGGACAAGCCTAAAACAGCCTTCGTCACTCCCATGGGATTTTGGGAGTTCAATAGGATGCCGCAAGGGGTGACCAATGCTCCAAGCACATTCCAAAGAGTCATGGAGAAATGCATGGGCTCCTTAAACCAAAAAGAAGTTCTTGTTTTTCTTGATGACCTTATTGTATTCTCAGAAACCCTTGAACAGCACGAGGAGAGACTTATGCGAGTTTTGAACAGACTGAAGGAGTTTGGGCTCAAGTTATCGCTTGAGAAGTGTCATTTTTTCAAGAAGTCGGTCAAATACTTGGGACATGTTGTCTCGGAGAATGGAGTAGAAACTGACCCTGAAAAGATTTCTGCGCTCACAACTTGGCCCCGACCAAAGAATATTAAAGAGCTCAAGTCCTTTCTTGGATTTACAGGATACTACAGGAGATTCATAAGGGACTTTTCGAAAATTGCAAAGCCCCTCAATGATCTCACTGCTGGCTACATTCCGGCAAGGCGGAAATGCAAAGCCAAGTCCTTTTCCAACACCGACCTTAAGTCACCCTTTGCTGAAAAGTGGACAGCTAAGTGCGAACAAGCATTCAGGACTCTCATTGGAAAGTTAACAACTGCTCCAATTTTGGGCTTTGCCAATCCTCGACTGCCATATGTTCTTCTACCGTTGCTATTTGAAACGCCATTTTGTTGCATATGTGCGTTGTTAATGATGAGATGGCGTAACGTGAATTCATGCATGTTTATTCAGCTACGGGGTTACCCTAAGGGGCTAATGTTTAGAGGCTTAGAGCCAGCATAAAGGACGTTTGCAACGCATTTTGCCGTCTATTCGTGGCTATATGATTTTAATGAGTTCAGTAACTCTCTAGATTAGACATGCTTAAACCTGTAAAATGAGCACTTTGCACTATTCACGTGTTTTTTTTTCTGACTGTGTCCTAAGTCAAACTTGAGGTGATATGTTACACAGTGCATTATGTTCATGTTTAATTGATTTCATTGATTTGAATGTGTTAGCAATAAAGCCATGTATAGCTACTAATTAGATATTTTGCATTTGCTATATGCAGATTGGTTTTTTTGTTGTGCATATTCTGCCACTGTTGAGAGAGAGAGAGTGATTCTACGGCGAGCCAGTGACCCAGTGATTCAGTGACTCAGCGATTCTGGAGTGTGACTGTAACCAGTGGCCATCAACTCGCCAAGCTGGTGGACTGCACGTTTCGGATACATCATACAGATAAGATTTATGAGATCTCCAACGTTATTACACACTGCCCGGGTAGTGATTTGAAACAAGGCCTTTCATTCAACAAACCACACAGGAACTGAATTTAAACTCAACTGAGTCGAACATTTAACTAATTGACTGGACTGATTTTTCTTTTTCTTTTCTTTTAACTGACTGACTATTTTGGGGGAATTTGTTATTGTTGTTTTCTACGTGTGATTCACAATCCTTGTGGAATGTTAAAATAAATGTTTTGATACTGTGTGTTTGCTATTCAACCAGTGGTCGTAGCCAATTCATTTCAAGAGCCGAACCTAATTCTGATTTCTAGTGCCTAAATATCATTGATAAAGGTTATTGTGACATTATCATTGATGCCTTAAGTTACGTTAGTTACAAACGCTTACTCAAAGAAATATCACAATTAAAAGAGGTTGGAAACAAATGTAAGAAAAAAAATACAACAATCAGTTATTTTTTCAAAACATGAAGCAATTTCTTCAATTTTAGTTTTTTTTTTAAAAGCTTTTGTTACATAAAACCTGTAATTTCTTAAATAGATTTATTTAAAAGTACACATTTCTCTGCAACATAAAAGTTGTATATAAGCTCTGTAAAATAACAAATAAAATGACAATTTCACTGACAATGTGTGATTTTGTGAGTAAAGGTTATCTACAGATCCAATACTTCAAATAAACATTGAGATTTATATAAAGCAAATGTATAGTGAAAAAAACTTGTGTTACGTTACATTTTTTTTTTGTAACTTCCTTAATTGTCATTTAGCTGTCACTTTCATTTCAATGTATACATGACAGATTTTTTTTTTATATGTCATTTATTTCTAAATTCAGAAATGTATATGGAAGAATGTTATGACAAATTGTCATCCATAAACTCGGTATAATAAATGTTCTAAAACTTTTCTATAATTCGATCCACTGCTCGGTCTGAATGAAAATTCAAATTATAAATACTGAGGTCCCAGATCTGAGCTTGCTAAAGTTTCACAGATCTACATATGTGCATTTTCAGATATTGGAAGGCCAAACAATTGCAGGGCTGCCAACTCTCACGCATTGACCGTGAGACTCACGAAACTGACACTTTTCACACACTCTCTCACGCCACACATCCATTTTCTCACGCATAGAAAAGAGGACACCGGCAGACAAGACAGAGCAGTTTACTTCTGATGTAAAAGACCATTAAATCTCCCGATCTCTGAAGTGGGCCGACACCTTTACCTCCAGCCATAGAGGGCGTTGTTGTTATGGACTACCTGAAAAAGAGATCTCCAGAAAAAGGGGACTCTTACTAAACCTGAGCCAAATGTTGCTAAATAACTTTGTTAATAATTTGTTTATGTTTTGGTTGATTAATGTTTCTCGCTGATTAATTAATGTGGACATTGTATTGTATTATTTTTGTTTTACGAAAGTGTCTGTTACTTACCTCACATGCTTTTATTTTGAAGTCCGTGAAAGAAAGTGCAGCGCCGCGTTGTGTGTATGTTGGCGCATTTTCTATGAAAAACGTCATTCTGATTGACGCTACCAGTGCACACTTAAAAGTTGTTTGCCAACCGCCATAAAAAGAAAAAGAAGAAGAAGAAGACGCTACCAGTGCAGTGAGATGAGTTTTGGCTCTAAACTGTGATAAAATAGCTTTAAAAAAGGGTTTATTTCTACCTCTTAGCTCCTGGCTGATGAAGGGCACAAGGTATCGTTTTTATTTTGTTGTCTGCTAAACTTTGAGAGACTGTTTACACTGTATCGATCTCCTTTGAAGCTGTTAGGGGGTCGTTAGCATTTAGCAGCTATGCAGGTTAAGAAATCAGTGATGATGACCATTTCATTTGCTTTTATGTTATGTAGAGTGAGTGTGATTTCATTGTTACTGTCACATGCAGAACATAGTGTATTATTGCCCCGTTTCTCTTGATTTTCTATTTGCACTTGTAAATTAACGTTAGGCCTTTATTTGGTCATTTTATATATTTTAGGTTTTTTTTTTCTCTCTAAATTGAGATCGTCAGCTGTACCAAAAATAATTAATAATTAATTCAGTTGTGTCATTTAGTCCATATTGACACTTTAAAAGGAGATTGTTGCAATTAAAACAATTTATAAATTCATATAGGCTAGGTCATACAGATATAGCACTTTGAAAGAAGTTTGTCAATTGTTTAAAACTCATTTTGGCTGATTATTGTCAGTGTTAATATAATTCATATTCAGGTGATTTCATAAGGCAAGGTTATTTCATGAGCCTGTAAAAACTTGATTTATTGAAACACTTTATGGTGTAGCCATTTAGATTGCAAATGTATATTTGTTAGTTTATATGTTTATGGACATTTGTATACAATTTGTAGTCACATGTCTAATGTTTATTTGTTTGTTTGCTTTATTCCGCTCTTACGGTGTTTTGGATATTAAATTCTTTAACATCAGTTCCTGAGAGTCAATTGCATCTGTTCAGCCGGGAATGCTACTTCTGATATAAAACAAATGATCAGCTCTCAGATTATGTCAATTTTATTACGAAATGCATTCAATAAATGCCGTTTTGGCGCTTGTAAATGTGACGTGACAGATCTCTGTAGCGCCTCAGTTCAATCGGCACGTGACCGATCATCTTTTACTCTTCTTTACTAGTAAATAAACCCGAATGAACAATAGGCATGTTGAAAGATATAGTACAACTTAACAAAATGCATATGCCACGGATTAATCAGTGTTTTTCAGCCGCGGTAAGAGGTCAGTAAAACTGGAAGAGAACAATGTCACATAAATACATTTACCGAAAGCCATTTAATGACCAAATCGGCTTAAAAAATTGTTAAAAAAGAGGAGTGTTTTGTTAAATATGTCCACTAGGATACATATTATATTGTTACTTATATCATTAAAATATTATAAAGTTGTTTTTATAATAAAAAAACACATTATATTTAATTTAAGTTGTTATTTTTAACCTTTAATAATAATACAGCTGACAGGGCTCTCTGTATGTTTACAGCATAAGTGAGATTTTTTTTCTTGAGAAAAATGTAAATGTATCTACTGTAGCCTATCTAATAATTATCCAAATTAATCGATATTGAATCAAGATGTCAAGCAATAATAAATACACTAGCCTACCGCTACCATGTAGCTAAACATTGTAACATGTTGTCACTAAACTTAATAAAATTCTGTTTAGATACCAAATGTTTTGCAAATCACAACTTATTGTGATGCAAGGTTTTCTTTTTTTTTACATACATTATTTGTTGTCAAATATTAATGTGTAGTTTATCTACATCTTATCTCGTACTTTATAACAGTTAACTGAAACGTCACTGGAATTCGCGCTCAGCAGCGTCTGTGAACAATAAGCCCCGCCCACTTGGATTTGATTGGTCATCTCAACCATAGACATGTATAAAGGCTAGATGGCTCAAGGCGGAGTCAGCTGTGTCGTCAACTTGGCGGCCATCTTAGGTCAGGAGACTGCGCTGCTGCTCCCTGCTGCTGTGGACGGAAGGTGAGTGACAAATGCTCGTAACTTGCTGAATTCTTGACGGATTTACAAACGGTTTGGTTTATTACAAACCTTATTAACGTGGCTATGATTTGTGCTGATGCCGATGTTTAAATTGTAGCTTCACGTTTTGAATGTATGCAGTATGCAGTTAAATAGCCGCATCCCTGACGTTTATGACACACCAAGCCGTTTGAAAATCGGTTGAAAATTGAGCAAGATATAGTTATTTCAGCACTACATGCACAATAGACTTTAATGTTATAACTGGATGAGCGGACCTGTCCTAAGATGGCCGCCGTGTGACGTTGTCGGGTCCCATTGGCTCTCAGCGCCGGTAAGCCATCTAGCCTTTATACATGTCTATGATCTCAACCATGTTGACAGTGACGAGCGCTGTTAGACTGAGGAGCTCAGATGAGAGGACGGTTATCCTGGCGTTGTACAATATCCTTGCAGAACCAAAGTAGAGTTAATATGACAATTATTTCACAACCTTTATTATATACTTCTATTATAAAATGTCGAGGTCCGGACCTTATTGGTGGCCCTAGAAGAGAAAATATCTTGTGACGTCAGTTTTTTGTCTGTCTTTCTCCGGTTCTGACTGACGCACTGCGCATGCGCTTAATGTTTGTTTGGATTCAGACTGCACGTAATACACATGTAAACTAATATGCGCATTGAATCGCAAAGTTTATGGTTCATATAAACACGAGCGCCGAAAGTTTAAAGACCAGTATACTATTTGTTAATTTTATTCCAAGATGCTTTAACGACCGTGTAACCTGAATGAAGGACAGTTGTGGAGTATTTTCGCTGGATGCTGGATATTTTCAGTCAGTATTTGTCGCCAGACGTGAAAGATGATGAACCAGCTTGAGATATGAGGTATTAATGTACTAATTAACACATTATGTGCTCAGGTTTAGTGTTAATATGTAATTAACACGAAATCTTCTTAGTTTCTAATGTGAGAATTTATGTTAACATTGATTAACAATATTAATAATGGTACATAATGTAGATCTAAGGCTAGTGCTTTAATCTAGAGCTGGATTTAGTCTTTAATTTGATTAGTTTATATATATATATATATATATATATATATATATATAGGCCTATATATATATATATATATATATATATCACACACACACACACACACACACACACACACACACACAAGAGAAATAAATAGTTGCATGTATACACTGAATGAATATATGCATAATTTATATTATATATAAATAAGAAAAAGTATATTTTATTGTCCAGAGGCCACAAAAAATAAGTGCAAAAAAGTGCAAGAGTGCAAAACGTTTTCGGGTTCAACCCTTCATCAGTGTCATGTGTTATCAAGTGTAAGCTACACGGCGGTCATTTAAACACTAATTACCGCAATCCGGCATGTAACATGTACCGGAATCTGATTTTATCCCATACACAAATATTTACATCAATAGTCTACATGATTATATACATATCACAACAATCCTCTATAAAAAAATAAAAAAAATCTTGAAACAAAAATAAACAAAAATGTTGTTTAATATGACCATCAATATGAACATAAATACTCATTCCCATTATTGAATATCACAAAAGATTATTCTCATCATCCCTACACGACGTCACACGATTAGACATTGCAATGTATAATGAAACAACATTTATAGAAATAAAAAACAATTGAGAGTATATTCCTCATTCATGCCCAAAGGATATCGACATTTTAGGTAAAAAATCCATGTACATTCCCTCTGCAAAAGTCTCGCTCCAAATTACCACCCCTACGCGACTGTGTTATATGTTATATGAAATTTAATTCAGAGATCGCATGGGACATCTCATTAAAATAAAGCGCAACTGGAGATTTTTGGTCTTTCCTTCTGATGGCGCTCATATGTTCAATGATACGTGTCTAGCCTACATTGGTAGAAGTGCATGTAACAAATTGTTTGATCTTATGTACGGTTCGTTATGCTACTGCGAAAGGAAGAACATCTTCTACGGATGTGTCTACATGCCGCGCACTTAAGACAGGGAAAGAAACCAGAGTCCTTGTTTATACGTCCATCAGGACTAGTCTTTATGAAGGTGTCGGATTTGACCAAATAGTCTCTAATGCTTCTCGCTCTATAATGTGAAAATAGAGGCGGATCCACAAAAAGACTCTCACCCACTGCATCACACGTAACTAAGTACCAGTCCCCCCCACCTTAGTTACTGTTGCTATGTCCGACAAGCTACGCCGCTCTCACGCCATGTTCTCACGCAGTGAAAAATACATCGCGGAGCAGAGAGGACACTGACAACACACTGACGGACACAGACCAGGTTACTTTTCGGTTACTTTTGATATTAAACATATTAAACAAAGTCTCACCTTTCAAATTAGGTCATTTTTAAAAAGTAATGTAAACAATAAATACCGTTTTGTGGCTCTTTAATGTGTCGTGACAGATCGCTGTAGAGCCTCAGTTAAAGGATTAGTTCACTTTTAAAAAAAACTTTTGCTGATAATTTACTCACCCCCATGTCATCCAAGATGTCCATGTCTTTCTTTCTTCAGTCGAAAATAAATTAAGGTTTTTGATGAAAACATTTCTCCATATAATGGACTTCACTGGGGACCAAACGGTTCAAGGTCCAAATGACAGTGTCAGTGCCGCTTCAACGGGCTTTAAACGACACCAGACGATGAATAAGGGTCTTATCTAGCGGAACGATCGGTCATTTAAAAAATATATAAAAAAGTTTACGTTTTATAAGCACAAATGCTCGCCTTGCTCTGTTCTGTGATGCGCGTTCGTGACGTCACGTAATACGCAATGTCTGAGTGAAAATGTAATTATTATTAAATTTATTACAGTAACTGCCCTACAATAAGCTTTATAGCCATTTCTGTCAAGATCGTATTTTTAAAACACAGCTGAGCTGTGACGTCAGAAGAGGGAGACGTGCCAACAAAGTTCTATTCAAGTATGGAGAGTTTTGAGTCTGAGGAGATCCAAAATCCCCCTCAAATTTTGAGCCTCCCAGGCGTGAGACAGACGAGGAGCCAAACAGAAATTTGAATAATTCCTATCGAAGAAACATAAATATCTGGTGTGAAGAGAAGCAGTGGAGAGTTGGTCTGGTGTCTGGTAAGTATAGGCATAACTTAGTGGAACGGTACATGTATTCGTATTGAACCGAAACGGTACGGGCGCCACGGTTCGGTGCGTGAATATACACGGAGAAAACACGGTGTAAAAATAAATAAAACTTGCGTACAAATTCATTCATTAATGCGGAACTACTGTTAGATACGTGGGTTATTTAGGGACACCTAATCTGTAGCTCCGCCTTAGCTCTGAAGCTCCGTGGCTGAATGAACAGGCTGCGATGTCAAGATTGCAATGCTTGTGTGTGTGTGTGTGTGTGTGTGTGTGTGTGTGTGTGTGTGTGTGTGTGTGTGTGTGTGTGTGTGTGTGTGTGTGTGTGTGTGTGTGTGTGTGTGTGTGTGTGTGTGTGTGTGTGTGTGTGTGTGTGTGTGTGTGTGTGTGTGTGTGTGTGTGAGGGAGAGAGAGAGAGGGAGAGAGAGAGAGGGGGAGAGAGAGAGAGGGAGGGAGAGGGGGAGAGAGGGGGGCGCGGGCGCGATCGACTACTTCTACTACAGTAGCATACACCGTAGGCACCGCATCAGCTACCAGTCTCACTCGGGTTTTAAATCCCATTTTATAACTCATGAGATCTCCAACCGCGTAGTCCTTCTCAGTGAAACGGCCACTGCAAATGACCGAAGTCTTGGATACCGAAGCAGCACTGAAGTCAGCGCGTTTGCTCCGAACAAAGTTGACCCAGGCACGGAACACAGTGGACTCTGTGACCGGTTTTAACGGTGTTTTTGCACCCGGCACAAACGCAGTAATTCACCATCGTGAAAATACACCTGCGTATACTAACTACCTAACTTAAATAACTAACTAAATAAATGTCCTAATCACTAATACGGGTTATGCGCAACATTCTACAAAACGGGTATAACTACTTCCGGCTGTCAGCTACTGAGGTGTAAACAGCGTAGTAATAGCGACCTTTTATAGCTGTGTTTACAGGAGCTACACATACTATCAATTTCCGATGTACACCGTATTGCCAAACGGACGTCCAGAGCCCCGAGTACTCTATTAGACAAAGGATTTAAGTTTTACACCTTTTTTTTTTTTAGTTTTACTCTAAAGTTTGATCAGAAATAAGAATGTTATTATAATTAACAGTTACCTCAGAGATCACCGCACCTCAGAGATCAAATACCGCGGCGGAAGTGAAAAGCGGAAATGCTTAGACCTGTTTTCCGTTTCGAACGCTGGGCGCTCCGCATAACCCCTATTATCTCGCTCTATCACTCGTACAATTATCAACACAGCTCAGCGACCTGGGGAGACGTCTCCCTCGTATGACGTCAAGCGATTCGTTTGGGGGGAGGAGCAGTTTTAAGTGAGTGAACTTTTTCATCTTATATTCTGCCTTTAGGCATCGAAAAACATACAAAACAATACATCAACTTGTCAAACCTGTATTTCCCCTCACTATTTTGTGTTAATCATTTACAAATTTAACCTGACATACACACTTTAACTACTTTAACAAAGCTTAAAAAACACAGGAAAAACGGGACCTTTAACTAATTTGCGGGCATCAGGGAGCCGCTATCAATATGCGGGAGACTCCCAGAACTTCCAGGACACTTGGGTCTGAAATACTTCCACACCGCTGACATGGCTATTCTGTAAGTTAGCTAAACTCTCATACTCATGCGACTATAATTGGCTACTACTGTTATCACGTGACAGGCTGCGCCGCTTAACTGGATGTCGTAGCAAGGGAAATGCTAATATTCAAGCATGTAGGTGATGGTTTAAGATAGATTTTCTCATGGTTTGTGTTGGATAGATATCGGATCATGTTTTTTTCTCCCCTCAGATCTCCAATCTAGCGTTCTGGGCCAGTATCAGCACGATACCGATGACGTGGATCGGATCGGGACATCCCTGGCTAGTTGACACCAATAAAACGATTTAATGTGCCAATTTACAGAAGATCTCGGGCATCTCCATAATGAATGAGCTGAAAACAGGAACTTCCAGAGACAATGAGGCTTTTCAGCAGCAGTTAAACATGATGGCTCTGTACTTTTTAAATGCAGATTGGATAAAAACACAGTGATCACAGTTCACACCTGCAGTGAAGCCCCTCCCACAACAATTCACCAATAAATACTGGGAATATTCCCATCATCCTACAAGAGAAGGACAAACTCCAGGAGTAGCAGCTGAAATCTGTGTGACTGTTAAAGATGGAGTTTATTAAAGAGGAGATTGAAGACATGAGGGATCCAGAACCATCCAGAATAAAACATGAAGATACTGAGGAACAAATAGGTTGGTGTCCATTCTTGATTCTTCATTGTTGACTGCTTTCGTAGATGTGAATTAATAACCAGTATATGGATAATCAATGATGGAGAAATAAATCTAAATTTTCATACATAGCAGATGTCAAACATATTTTAACTATATTAACAAGTGAGTGACAGAACAAAACGTGGAAGATCTGGTACTTGATCTCTGTTGCTTTCTGCTATTAATTAAGTGATG
The DNA here is from genome assembly GCA_033366665.1 of Phoxinus dragarum. NCBI lineage: Eukaryota > Metazoa > Chordata > Actinopteri > Cypriniformes > Leuciscidae > Phoxinus > Phoxinus dragarum. Next base: position 57,941 of record JARPMJ010001531.1, on the reverse strand, counting down.
GAGAAAAATTATGTCAAGTTGGAAGACTGTTTGTAACCAATTAATTAATGTAATTTGTTTCTTACTATGGTAGTCAATGGGTGGTGAGATCTGCTTGGTTACAAACATTTTTCCAAATATCTTCCTTTGTGTTCAGCAGAACAAACAAAATCATACAGACTTGAGGGTGAGTAATGATGACAGACTTTTTATTTTCAGGTGAACTATCTCTTTAAATCAGGATTTACTTGAACTGATTCTGTATTTCTGTCTTTTAGACCAGGTGAGAGTGAAAGAGCAAAGACAAGAACTGAATGAAGAGGAGGAACATCGTAACTTTAAAACTCAAAGAACAAAAGCCAAAAAGCTGCACACCTGCACTCAGTGTGGAAATAGTTTCACACGGAAAGAAACCCTTAACGCACACATGAGAATTCACACTGGAGAGAAACCGTATACATGCACTCAGTGTGGAAAGAGTTTCAGAGTTTCATCCACACTCAAGTATCATCTGCGTATTCACTCTGGAGAAAAGACATTTAGCTGTGATCAGTGTGGTAAAGAGTTTATTTCGTCATCAAATCTAAATCAACACCTGATAGTTCATTCAGACGAGAAGCCTTATGTGTGTTCTCTCTGTGGAAAGAGTTTTTCAAGGCTGGACGGTTTTAAACTGCACCAGAAAACACATAATGAAGTGAGAGATTATATGTGCTTTGACTGTGGGAAGAGCTTTATTAGAGCTGATCAACTGAAACAACACCAAAGAACTCATACTGGAGAAAAACCTTACAAGTGCTCATATTGTGACAAGAGTTTCATTCGATCTGGAGACCTAAAAACACACGAGCGAGTTCATACTGGAGAGAAGCCGTATCGCTGTACTCAGTGTGGGAAGAGTTTCAGCCAATCAGGTGGTCTAGTGAGTCATATTAGAACGCATTTTTCTGTGTCACAGTGAGCAAATGTTTTATGAGATTCACATTAAGTAAAGGGCACCTATTATGGAATTTTGAAATTTACCTTTCATGTAGTGTGTAACATAGATCTAAGTGAACAAAAACATCCTGCAAAGTTTGAAATATGAAAGTGCACCGTATATAAAGTTATTGTCTTTCAAAAGTAAGAGTCGACTCTGAGTCATTTTTATGAATCGTTAGAAGACCGAAGCTTTTTCTCTGACTAGATGACGTCAACTGGATTCGCGAGCCGGCTGATATTGAAGGAAGGTTCAGTTCCAGGTGTATTTGCATCAGCTTCCTCCTCCGTATCACAACCTGTAAGTGTTATTAATAATTGTTGCTTTTACGTTTTATGTAGCATGATTAATAATTTTGTTTGTTGTGTAAGCACCGTTTAGCTTCTAGGTCTTCAATGACAATTGTACTGAGATATGTGAAGTGTTTGTCGTTGTTTTCGGAGTTGTCTTAAAGAATAGAGTAATACCTCGTAGTAACGTAACTGCATTTTATTTTTTATTTTTTTATATGTTTATGCATCGGGCTAATGCAAACAAAGTGCTTTTACAATATGAACTCTGGGTTATGCTCGCTAACATAACATTAAATTCTTTATCTTATTTTTCTTTTTTTTACTACAAACTACAAAGCAGTGGACTATAATCATTATTATAACACAATTTAATTGATAAAAGCGTGTTAAACAATAAGTATTATCTCTGTAAACACTGCTGGGTCATCTGACCAATCAACGCAGATTAGCGTCGCACAAAGGAGGGGTTTGGAAAAATGAGCCGTTGAACTAATCATTTGGGAGTCGGTGAGCAAATCAGGTAAAAATAAATGCATATTATACGACAACAAAAGTGTTTTTTGTCATTGCATGCATGTAAAACTGTTGTTGGGGACTCCCTAAACAACATTAGGAACATTTTAAATGTCATAATAGGTGTCCTTTAAGTAAATGTGCAGTTAGTTAAAGGAGAACTCCGGCGCAAAATGAACCTTTGGTCTAATTACACATTGTTCCCTTTCGTTGTCACTTCGAGTTACGTCGAATGACGACGAAATGGGGTTCGCTTAGAAGCCTATCCTCTTCGAACAGTAATAAAACGAGCCAATGGCAAGCAAATGCCATGGGTCTGCTGAATTTGCATAGCGTAACTCCGCCCCACCTTGTGGGTATAAAGGAAGTGAGCCGGCAACATGCAGATATGTTTCCGCTTTCGGAGCCAAGTTTATTCTTCACTCCACAAGCCATCCTGAGTTTCATCTCTAATTCCTCTTCGAGACGAGCTTCCCTCCAGGTGTTGGTGTGACGGCGAGTTCCAGCGAGTGCACATTCCCTGCGATCTGAGCAGTGATCTGCCAGTGTGTGTGTGTTCTCTCCCTGGGCGCTTCAGCATCTGCGGGATTTTCCTTCTCTCTAAAAGAGCAGCGCGTGGCACGTCTTTTTAAAGATGCATCGCCCGTTGTAATGGAAATTTTACATTTAGATGTGTTCTTTTACTTTTAGATGTGCACAACTTTTATTAACGTTGAAGATTCATTTTTACTCATAAGCATTTAAAAGGAATATAATAATATAAGCAAAAAGCACATTATTAAAAGATATAAAACCAAGCTTTTAGAAATGTATAAGTTAGGACAAACTTGTAGGAACGAAATGTTCTCTGGGTCATGTGAAATGTGACAATATTTGTGTGCGCAGTTTCGATCAGCAGTTAAGATCAGCTGCTAAAAGCAGGAAACTTTTTGCTGACATGACATTGTTCTGTCTGGATATAAATAATGTTGGACATGAGACCATGAGCTAAGATGTCTGGGTTTAAGGTAACAAGTTTTTTTTTTTTTTACACAGGATGTGTTAGGAGTATATAACCTTGGCAAAAGGGACTAGCCTTTGCCTTCTCATGTCAGATGCTCTCTGCGTGAGAATGCCATGGGCCTTCTCATATCAGACGCTGTCTGTGTGGGAACGTCTTATTTCATGCATGAAATAAAATACTTTGTTTAATCTTTTAAGAATCAACTTTGTCTCCTTCATCCAGGTTTTAATATTGATAATTTCCACGACAAATGGCGACGAGGATGGAGTTGCGACACCGATGATCGTCGTGAGGGGAACAGTTGACTGGCCATCCCGAGAGAACACTCTACGGCTCAAAATCCTCAATCTTAAGGAAAGAGAATTGTTCAACTCCTCGCGGCGACCTAGGTGGACGCAATCTCAAGATTAAAGCAGCCCTCAGTAAGATCTGGATTTCTTTGTTGTATCCTCGCGTTTTGCTCGGAGGTTTCTCTCTAGAGCTCCCCCCGCAGCTTCGGAATATATATTTGACAACAACCGTTAAAAACTCGCTGGCTATTCTCAGACACTAGAGGCTTAGTAGATCAACGACATCAAAGCAGATGGGAAACTCTTTGCAACGTCGTCTTCATTCGGGTTCCAACAGCGTGAGGGAGCGCAATAATGACAGCATTATAGCAGATTTCTTTTTGCAGTAAAGCAATTCTTTACCTCGCGAGACTTGGGATCACGCGATACTTCAAGACGAAGAGGCCGGCGGGCCGCCGGCCCAAAGTTGCAAACGCTGTTTTTCCGCTCACGGGCACCAGGGGGGTGCGAAACCACCACCATTCAACCCAAAATAAGTAATATAACCATTCCAGTGACTCCGAAGTTGATCAGATAAGGTAAAAAAGTTACTTAGTTCACCTTTAAAGAACTCACAGACAGTGAGACTCACAGGACGGTGAGAAAAATAATTTATATATCAAATGAGAATTATTTGCGTATTAAATATTTTTCCTAAAAGAGTCACGTTTGGGATAAGCCTGAAAGTAAGTTCCCAAACAGGTCTGAGATAAGCCTGATAGTAAATTCTCAGACCATAGAACGTATTAAAATTTCCTTAAAAGGCCAGGTTTGGGATAAGCCTGATAGTAATTTCTCAAACACCAGACATAAGCACTTGTCTGGGAAAGACCTATGTTGACGAATATAGGCAAGTTGAAAGACCTGCATCGACGGATACAGGCAGGGTGTGGTGGCTACGCAAGGGAAATTTAATACGTTGAAGATAGTGCGTGAGTGACCGCGCGAGGAAAATTAATACGTAAATATAAACGAATAAAATTGATTAATAAATATAATTGAGTGAAACTGATTAATAAACATAGGAGAATTGAACAAATGAAATTGATTAGTAAAAAATGGGTAATGAAAATTCAAAAAGGAAGGATGAAGAACAGGTTGATTTCTCGAAAGGTTCATACAAAGTGCAATATGGGTTAATGGGGGTTTTAAGTGTGTCACATTTGACTCAACTAAAGCAAATTGGTCGACTCACGTTGTCAAGAAGAAAGACAAGACGCATAGAGAAAAGCATTATGCAATCTTAAAAATGACTGCTCTGACATTGTTTCTTCTTCTCCCTATTATGGCGTTTTGTTTGTTTGTTTTTGTTTTGTGAGAATAAGAGAGGAGGACAGGACGTATCCGGCTCATCTTCCACGACACGCAAGACATCATGAAGACATCATGAAAGCGCAGCGAAAAATCAACGCAGCCAAGCAAGACAAAGACCTCATGTTGGCCCTGGTGACAATGCAAGGTGTGCATATGGGCAACAACAACTCCAACCATCACCAACAGAACCAGAGAGGCAATGGCCGAGGAAGAGGCAGAGGACGTGGTCGTGGAAAAGGACGAAACTGTCAACCATTTCAACAACAACGCCAAGAGCCCTATGATCCAGACAAATGTTTTAATTGTGGACGAAAAAGACATTGGCGTGATGAATGCCCCACACGGCGAAGGCGGGGATCAGGCGGATTGAAAGGAGGAGGAGGGGGTGAGCGACGGGTTCCTGTCTCTCCAACTGATGAGTATAATTTACCTTTATTTTCTGATCCTGCTCTATGCAATGAAGACTTGCTTGCTAGGGTTTTCTATAAGGCTCATATTTCTTTACCCTTGATAGAAATGACTGTTAATGACGTATCTTTACTATTTCTGCTTGACACGGGAGCTTCCAATTTTGTAATTAAAGCCACAGAGTTTGAAAAACCAGTTCCACTATCTGGGAGACGACTTCTTCCAGAAGTGCAACTGGTCATGTGGTCATAGAACCATATTCGAAAACACTTGAGTGTTCAATTGAAGGGGACAAATTAAAATTAAAAATTGAGCATTGTTTTTTAATTACTAAGTCATGTCCAGTGAATTTAATGCGAAGGGATTTACTTTGTAAATTGGGTGTGTCTGTTCATTATAGTGATCAGGGCTTATCAGCTGACATGAGAAAGATGCATGAAATTGAAAGCACAGAGGAAACTCTGTTTGTATATGAATGGCAAATTTCTGACACATGTCTGACCACAAAGGCTCAGGACAGTGTTGCCATCTTCTGAATCTATGAGAGACTCAGATTTACATTGCACTTTTACATGTAAGCACTGATCATGATGATGAATATGCACACCGATGATTTAATGTTGACATAGAAAATGTGACGACTGACTATGTGTATTGGGACTGACCAATGGTGTGTTTTGAATGTGAAATTGACTGACAAACAGACAGTTTTTTGTGACATGGAAAATGCACAGCCTCATATATCACTGGCCAAACCAGTGAAGGCTGAATGGCGTGACGCGGGTCCCTTCATGGCCAGGTGCCATGAACTGACCGACTGGGTCATAATAGATCAAAAAAGATTGATGTGCCAAAGTGAAGGTACCAAACAGCCATGTCATGATACACTGAGAAGTTTGAGAGCAGTCACAGTGTTGGATGAGGAAGTGAAACTAAACAGACTGAGTTTAACACAACTCCCTGTCATACCAGACGGGTTGGAGAGAGTTTCCAAAATGTGTATGGGCTAAAGATAAATATGATGTAGGTCTGATTGCAGATTGTGAGCCGATTCAAATAAAGCCTAAATCGGACTATAGGCAAAAGAAAATGCAGTATCCACTAAAAAGGAAGTGGCAGTTTTGTAAGTGCCAGGCTCATACTTCGGGTAGTGATGGCGTTTCTAAAGGAAACAGGACAGCAGATTTAGCAGCGAAGGCTGCAGCTCGACTTCCTGTTCAGATAACACAGCAATACGGCTGAATGAGGAACTAGGTGACATAGAAGCGATGGAACAATATGCTTCTGCCTCTGATAAAGAGAAATGGAGGAAGGCAGGCTGTGAATAGGAAAAGGACTATGGGGCCCCAATAATAAACCATGTTTACCTTCTCATTTCTATCAGGTATATGCTAAACTGACGCATGGATTGGATCACGCATCGAAAATGGAGATGTTTACTATTATGCAAAATAACTGATTTACCAAAAAAAAATTCACAGTGGCAGCAGATTTTTGCAGCAGATGTTTGATTTGTGGGACTAACAATGTGAGGAGGGGGTCAGGCAATGGGACAGGTGGGGCATTCCAGGCCGCCAAGACCATTCTCACATGTAATGCTCGATTATATTGACTTATTACAATCTGAGAAAAATAAATCCTGCATAGTGGCAGTAGACATGTTTTCAAAATGGGTAGAAGCCATGCGAACAGCAAAGGCAGATGCAAAAGGGGTGGAAAAACTATTCCTAGAAGAAATTGTCCCACCATGGGGAAATCCTGAAAAATTATTAAGTGACAATGGTTCACATTTTGTAAACAGTGCAATTTCAGCAGTTGAAGCATTCCTGGGTACATCTGGAATCGGGAGGAGCTAACATGAGAATGAGAAAGAGGGGCTGGGAGGCACGAAATCCTCAAACATTGCCTGACACAAGTCGGTGTGAACATGACATGTTGCAATATTGTGTTGAACTTATTAATGTCCATTAAGAACAGTTGACGATCATAACCCATTTTTCCTGCTCTTCTCAGGAGCCCACGGGGCTACCCCACACCAGCTCACTTCTTCACTGTACAGGAGTCTTTGAGCTGTCTGAAGTCTGAAAGCTTTAATTCTGGATCTGATGTCAATGAGTCCTTGACCTCCCTCCGTCCTGGGCAGATAAAGAACTGGTGCTTTTAGCCAGTGATACCCGGACCAAAAAAAGTCAACTAGTTTTTTCTGAATGTCCATTATCAGTTCTTCTGGAGGTTCTAATATCATCATTTTATGCCATAAAGTAGCAGCAATAAGATTATTACAGACCATAACTCTGCCCCTATAGGATAACTGGAGTAGCAACCATTTCCATCGAGACAACCGAGCACATGTTTTCTCCACTAGCCCCTCCCAATTCTGTTTCCTATATTCTTCAGATCCTAAAAACACCCCTAAATATTTAAAACCTTGTCTTCCCCATTGCAACTCTCCAGGAAGAATGGGACCATTATTGTCATGCCCACACCATACTGCCACACTTTTGCCCCAATTCACTTTTGCAGAGGATGCTTTTTCATAAGTTTTTAAACACTTTTTAACAGCATTAACATCTTGATCACCTCTTATTAAAACTGTAAGATCATCTGCATATGCAGACATTTTAACAAACTGGGAAGAATCTATTTCTCTGATTCACAGTCCCATTAAATCTCTTCTTAATTTACAGAGTAATGGCTCAAAAGCAATGCTATAAAGCTGCCCTGTGATAGGGCAACCTTGTCTAATACCCCTCTGAACCTTTATGGGGACACTGAGACCACCACCTATTTTTATCAAGCAAGTTGCCTCCTTATAAAGCAATTTTATACATGAAATTAAGTTATCTCCAAATCCAAAAGCCTTAAGAGTCTCAAAAAGAAAAATATGGTCAACTCTATCAAAGGCCTTCTCTTGGTCCATAGACAAAAACCCAACATCAACATTGTTGTAAAAAGCATAGTCATACAGATCCCGCATCAGATGTAAATTATCAGCAATAGATCTGCCCTTTACACAATATGATTGATCCGTATGAATAATTTCATGCAGTACATCATTTAACCTTTTAGCAAGACACTTAGAAAGAATTTTATATTCTGAACATAAAATAGCTACAGGTCTCCAATTTTTTAGTAGCGTCAAATCCCCCTTCTTTGGAAGCAATGTCAGAATAGCACGCTGACAACTTCTTGTTAGACATCCTTCACTTATACATTTCTGAGCAACTTCAAAAAAATCATGACCAATAATAGTCCAAAAACGTTTATAGAATTCGGCAGGAAGTCCATCAATTCCTGGTGCCCGCCCTGATGAGAGGTCCATTACTGCTGAGGTCAGTTCATTAAAAGTAAGTTGTGCTTCCAAAAGTTGTTTTTTTTCTGTAGATATCTCAGGGAGATCTTGTAAAAGTTCATGTCTGCATTGATCATTTAAAGAATCAGCAGAATATAATTCAGTATAAAAGTCCACTGCAAGTCTACGCATCCTCTCCGGATCTGAAACAAGGTGTCCATCCTTATCTTTTAAAAACAACATCTTTTTTCCATGTTTAGTTTTCCGTTCTAAATTAAAAAAGAAGGACGTAGGAGCATCTATGTCTCTTTTTGTAAGGAAGCGATTTTTTATAAGTTCTCCTTTGACTTTTTCATCAAGGATTCAATTCAAACTGTTTTTCTTTTCAGTCCACATATCCTTCAAGTTAGGAGAAGCATTTACAATCATATTCCCTTCAATGATCTTAAGTTCTTGCTCCAAACTCTCTAATGTTTTCTTTAAACACAAAGTAGAATGTGCAGAATATTGTTGGCAATACTCCTTAAAGGTGGGGTATGTGATTTGCAAAACTGCCGGTAGATTTTGAAAATACACAACTCAAATGGTCCTACCTTCTTTCCTTTGACTCCACCCATTCAAAGAACATGGACCAATCAATGGTACGACCGATTGATTGACACACTTACTGTCCAATGATTCTAGGTGGTCTTGGAAATGATTGGCTGGTGTTTTTTGAGTCCTGCCTGCTCCACAGATGATTACATTGCTTAATTTTTATTTCAGTGCTTCTAGCTCAGTGGCTGTAAGTGGGTTAGGAATAGGATTTTAAGTGATTTTGAAAAAATGACCAAAAAAGAGGATTACATACCCCACCTTTAATAAACACTTTCCCAATCTCCCACCACTGAATAATACTGTCATATCTTCCTTTCTCAGTCTTCCAAACTTCCCAAAAATTGTTAAAATTTTCACAAAAGAAGTGTCTTCCAACAAATTAACATTAAAATGCCAATAAGAGCTCTTATACGCTTTTGTTACAAGACTACACTCGACAGTGATTAGTTTGTGGTCTGAGAAAGGGACAGGAGTAATAGTTGAATTCAGGGTCCTGTTCCTCATATTATGGGATAGGTAAAACCGGTCTAAACGAGCAGCAGAAAGTGTGTCATTACTAAAGCTCACCCAAGAGTATTGTCTAACTAAAGGATTATTTTCCCTCCATACATCGATAGGTGAAAATTATTTACCAATCTTGCCAGACAATTGGCTGACATTTGATGTGGTTCTTCCCCATTCCTATCTATTATGAAGTCTAGGTGCAGTTCCAGTCTCCACCAAAAACAACAAAATCTCCATCAGGTTGTTGACTTAAAAACTGTTCTAATTTAGAAAAGAGCCTTATTCTCTCAATGCCTAAATTTGGAGCATAAATGTTCACAAAAAATGAAATTCATATTATGTATTTCAGCTTTAACAATCAAGAGTCTTTCAGGTTCCAATTCATTTTTCCACAAAATATTAAAATGAATAGAAGGAGCAAAAAAAAATTGCTACCCCTGCACTTAAATTACTCCCATGACTAAGAAAGTGTTCTCCCTTCCACCACAGCCCCCAGTCAACTTCATTTTCTAAATTACTGTGGGTTTCTTGCAAGAAAATAACATTTAGCTCTTTCAAATTTATAATCTCAGATAGAAAAACCCGTTTTTTCATATCCCTCATCCCATTCACATTTAGTGATCCTACCCGTAAGATCTCCATCAGAAAGAGAGAGGGAAAGAAAGCAGAAAAGAAAAATCAAAGAAAAAGTGAAACCCATCATGAGTCTTTAACTTTCCCCCTCGTTAGCTGCTCTTTTCCAAACATTTTCAATTTTTGTCTAGCAAATGTGATGTGTTTCTTAAGCCGAAACCTTTTCTGTTGAGAGAGCTCAGTACAATCATTAGTTTTTCGGGCCCAAGCTACCGAAGAAACAAATTTCTCAAGATCAGGAAAAAAGTCACCAATTTCCTGTTTTCCCTTTTGTTTCATCAAGAAAACAATTAATCTGTTCAACAGTGTACAAATCGCTTTCTTTTACTCTTTCCATCTCAGACCACTGTTCATCTCTCACGCCATCTTCAGTACTCTGTGATAAACCATCCATTTCATCTCCTACATCCTCCTCTGAACATTTTGCCTGAGTCACTAAAGAGAATTGCTGCACATCTTCTACACTGCATTCATTCACCATCTTATCCATAGCACCACAAGCACTAGCAGGCTTTTCAACAACATACATGTAACTACATCCAGGCTGCTCATCACTCACGTTTTTAGGAACAATTCCACTCACCTCATCTTGTTCCTTCACCTCCTCCGTCACTCTATCAATCTGCGCAGTGTCTTGTCTATTCCTTTCAATCGCTTGAGGTTCTCCGTTTGATTCTTCAGCGACACGAGAAGCGCTTATGCCCGACACCACCACAATCAAAACATTTCAAGCTCTCTGTGCTCGCGTATACCATGTACGAATTATCTTCGTGTTTGACTCGAAAAGAAACTTCTAAGGATCGATCTTGGGAGCTTAGGAACATAAAAATTTGACGTCGAAAAGACAATACATGCTTTAGCGCCGTATTTTTGCACCCTAAGGGAATCGTTCTCATGGGGCTTGCAATTTTCCCAAATCGTAGAAGTTCTTTTATTATTGCATCATTGAAACAAACGGCGGGACATTTGAAATAGTAATTTTAGAGTAGCTGGGGCAGACAGCGGTGAAACCGGAACAAAAGCCTTTTTCACCCACAATCCGTCCACCGTCAATTGATTTACTAACGCCTCAGCTTTCAAAAATACTACGACCGCTTTGTTCATTCGCGAGCCAGAGATTATGTTATCAAACCCAACCTTTTGTCCTACCGCCACCAACAAATCTTCAACTGTTACGCCCACCTCGGGCACACACCTGCACCCATTACGAAGGGATAAGCCGGCCGTTCCTTGCGCCGGAACGGCTGCCATACCAGCACCCGATGTGTTTTTTTATTTATTTTTATTTTTTTATACAATTAACGTAGGGGGAAAAGAAACAAAGAAAAGAAACAAGATCAAAGGAAAAAGGGGAAAAAACCCAGACAGAGACAGAGACAGAGACAGGCGCGATCGACTACAGTAGCATACACCGATTGTCGAGTTCACGCGCATATGTTTAGTTACATATGATCACGCGCGTGAACTCGACAATTGACTACTTTGGACTTCGACCGAAAACAGGAACTAAATACAGGTATGTCCGCTGGCTGAAATAACATCATTTTTATTCATATCTTTCACATCTAGTGCAGTCAGATTCACTCGTGTTCACTGTGAAGTTATCATCTAACATGGCTGGGCACTTGTAATGAAACATTAAGGATGTTAAGAGGCTAAAAGCAGGTTTAAAATTTGCCCTATTGAAGTCAACAGGGTGCAAATTTTAAAAAGAGGATAACACGGTGTAGGGCAACACCGATTTTTGTCGTTGTTCTCTGTATTGACAGCACTCCAAATTTACAAAAAAATGAGCTCAATGTTAAAATTGACCGGAGTTCTCCTTTAACTGGATGTCGCAGCAAGGGAGATGCTAATATTCAAGCATTTAGGGGATGGTTTAAGCTAGATTTTCTCATGGTTTGTGTTGGATAGATATCGGATCATGTTTTTTTCTCCCCTCAGATCTCCAATCTAGCGTTCTGGGTCAGTATCGGCACGATACCGATGACGTGGATCGGATCGGGACATCCCTGGCTAGTTGACACCAATAAAACGATTTAATGTGCCAATTTACAGAAGATCTCGGGCATCTCCATAATGAATGAGCTGAAAACAGGAACTTCCAGAGACAAGGAGGCTTTTCAGCAGCAGTTAAACATGATGGCCCTGTACTTTTTAAATGCAGATTGGATAAATACACAGTGATCACAGTTCACACCTGCAGTGAAGCTCCTCCCACAACAATTCACCAATAAATACTGGGAATATTCCCATCATCCTACAAGAGAAGGACAAACTCCAGGAGTAGCAGCTGAAATCTGTGTGACTGTTAAAGATGGAGTTTATTAAAGAGGAGATTGAAGACATGAGGGATCCAGAACCATCCAGAATAAAACATGAAGATACTGAGGAACAAATAGGTTGGTGTCCATTCTTGATTCTTCATTGTTGACTGCTTTGGTAGATGTAAATTAATAAGCAGTATATGGATAATCAATGATGGAGATATACATCTGAATGATCATACATAGCAGATGTCAAACACATTTTAACGATATTAACAAGTGAATGACAGAACAAAATGTGAAAGATCTGGTACTTTATCTCTGTTGCTTTCTGCTATTAATTAAGTGATAGAGAAAAATTATGTCAAGTTGGAAGAATGTTTGTAACCAATTAATTAATGTAATTTGTTTCCTACTATGGTAGTCAATGGGTGGTGAGATCTGCTTGGTTACAAACATTTTTCCAAATATCTTCCTTTGTGTTCAGCAGAACAAACAAAATCATACAGACTTGAGGGTGAGTAAATGATGACAGACTTTTTATTTTCAGGTGAACTATCCATTTAAATCAGGATTTACTTGAACTGATTCTGTATTTCTGTGTATTTTAGACCAGGTGAGAGTGAAAGAGCAAAGACAAGAACTGAATGAAGTGAAGGAGGAACATCGTAACTTTAAAACTCAAAGAACAAAAGCCAAAAAGCTGCACACCTGCACTCAGTGTGGAAAAAGTTTCACACATAAAGGAGACCTTAACACACACATGAGAATTCACACTGGAGAGAAACCGTATACATGCACTCAGTGTGAGAAGAGTTTTACTCAACCATCAAGTCTCAGTGTTCATCTGCGCATTCACTCTGGAGAAAAGCCATTTAACTGTGATCAGTGTGGTAAAGGTTTTATTTCGTCATCAAATCTAAAAATACACCTGAAAGTTCATTCAGACGAGAAGCCTTATATGTGTTCTCTCTGTGGAAAGAGTTTTTCACGGCTGGACAGTTTTAAACTGCACCAGAAAACACATAATGAAGTGAGAGATTATATGTGCTTTGACTGTGGGAAGAGCTTTACTGCATCTGAGCAACTGAAACAGCATCAACGAATTCATACTGGAGAAAAACCTTACAAGTGCTCATATTGTGACAAGAGTTTCTCTCAATCTGGATCTCTGAAATCACACGAGCGAGTTCATACTGGAGAGAAGCCGTATCACTGTACTCAGTGTGAGAAGAGTTTCACCCAATCATGTAGTCTAGTGAATCATATTAGAAAGCATTGTTCTGTGTCACAGCGAGCAAATGTTTTATGAGATTCACATTAAGTAAATGTGTAGTTAGTTAACTAATAAACTAATGTTTCTGTGAATGCCACACCGATTTTTTTTTTTTAAAAATTCAAAATTATTGAATTATTAGATTGAACGCTTACTCAAAGAAATATCACAATTAAAAGAGGCTGGAAACAACTGTAGGAAAGTTTTTTTTTTTTTTTAAGCTTTTGTTACATAAAACGTGTTATGTGACATTTTTATTTTATTTTTTTGTAACTTCCTTAATTGTCATTTTTGTCACTTTCATTTCAATGTATACATGACAGATTTTTTTTATATGTCATTTATTTCTAAATTCAGAAATGTATATGAAGAATGTTATGACAAATTGTCATCCATAAACTCGATATAATAAATGTTCTAAAACTTTTCTATAATTCGATCCACTGCTCGGTCTGAATGAAAATTCAAATGATAAATACTGAGGTCCCAAATCTGAGCTTGCTAAAGTTTCATAGATCTACATATGTGCATTTTCAGATATTGGAAGGCCAAACAATTGCAGGGCTGCCAACACTCACTCATTGACCGTGAGACTCACGAAATTGACACTTTTCACACACGCTCTCACGCCACACATCCATTTTCTCACGCATAGAAAAGAGGACACCGGCAGACAAGACAGAGCAGTTTACTTCTGATATAAAACAAATGATCAGCTCTCAGATTATGCCAATTTTATTACGAAATGCAAACAATAAATGCTGTTTTGTTCAATCGGCACGTGACCGATCATCTTTTACTCATCTTTAGTAAATAAACCCGAATGAACAATAGGCATGTTGAAAGATATAGTACAACTTAACAAAATGCATATGCCACGGATTAATCAGTGTTTTTCAGCCGCGGTAAGAGGTCAGTAAAACAGGTAGAGGACAATGTCACATAAATACATTTACCGAAAGCCATTTAATGACCAAATCGGCAAAAATAAATTGTTATAGAGAGGAGTGTTTTGTTAAATATGTCCACTAGGCTACATATTATATTTTTACTTATTATAAAGTTGTTATTATAATAAAAAAAACGCATTATATTTAATTTAAGTTGTTATTTTTAACCTTTAATAATAATACCAGCTGACAGGGCTCTCTGTATGTTTACAGTATAAGTGAGATTTTTTTTCTTGAGAAAAATGTAAATGTATCTACTGTAGCCTATCTAATAATTATCCAAATTAATCGATATTGAATCAAGATGTCAAGCAATAATAAATACACTAGCCTACCAGTAATTGCAACATATTAATGTTTAGTTTATCTACATCTCGTACTTTATAACCGTTAACTGAAACGTCACTGGAATTCGCGCTCAGCAGCGTCTGTGAACAATAAGCCCCGCCCACTTGGATTTGATTGGTCATCTCAACCATGTTGACAGTGACGAGCGCTGTTAGACTGAGGAGCTCAGATGAGAAGGACGGTTATCCTGGCGTTGTACAATATCCTTGCAGAACCAAAGTAGAGTTAAGATCTGGCAATTATTTCACGACCTTTATTATATACTTCTATTATAAAATGTCGAGGTCCGGACCTTATTGGTGAGTAATAACGGCCCTAGAAGAGAAAATCTTGTGACGGCAGTTTTTTGTCTGTCTTTCTCCGGTTCTGACTGACGCACTGCGCATGCGCTTAATGCCTGTTTGGATTCAGACTGCACGTTATACACATGTAAACTAATATGCGCATTGAATCGCAAAGTTTATGGTTCATATAAACAGAGCTTTCAGAATTTAAAATCGGATTGGATTCAATTACAAAAATGAGTGCATAACATCCAATAGGTGGCAGTAAAACATTAAAAAGGTTTCTAGTTTGCCATGTAAATACAAGAGAACAAACAGAGGATGCGCAGAAGAGGGACACGAGCGCTGAAAGTTTAAAGACCTGGGGCCTCATTTATAAACGTTGCGTACGCACAAAAGAAGGCGTACGCCGCTCTCTAAGCCAATAATTGGTATTTATAAAAAGCGAACTTCACGGGAAAATGTGCGGTCCCTTCACGCAAGCTCTGACCCAGGCGTACGCACAAAACCGGGTGAAATGAGAAATGGGTGAAACACGTGAAAGTGTGTGTAACTGTAGACCGTTGTGTAAAAAGAAATGGCAATACTGCCTCTCATAAACATGAAGACTTCACAAAACAAGTCTTACAATTAACAGCTATACGAACACCCGTTCGATCGATCTGCAGTGTAAAACAAACAAAATCAAACGAAAATTGCAAATTAGAGAAAAAACAGAAATGCAAATTAACACATATTTGCAAAAAGAAAAGTGAAATATGTTCTGCAATAATATATATTGGCATGTTATGCAATTCATCCTCATAAATAATATGGTAAACAGAACGAAATAATGTACAAAACAGATATTCTCGTCAATGTGTCCGTCTGGCGGAGCAGATATAGATGCAATTAGATAGACAGATAGATAGATATTAGGGAGATATATAGATAAATAGATAGATGATGTAAGATAGATGTATTAATTGCCCACTGCCCACTGGGGAAAGTTGTTTTCATAGTAACAATTTCTTCATCAGCTACGGAATCATGGTATTCATGCATATGCCTTTAGTTTGTTTTATTTTTCATAAAATAACGTATGACGTATGTCTCAACTATTCAGAAAGCTGCAAGAAATTACATTTGCACTGAACTATTTCCCATTTCCACGTAGATTATAACCGACATCTGTAACTTGTCAGATGCAATTAAATGGATGGAAATAAAATGCCCCATCACAATGCGTAATGACGCACAATGGCTGATCTTGTCCGATCATTTCTTTTTTATTTCGGCCACGGTCCGAGGTTGTGAGGCTACAGCATTTACGGCGTCTGCAACCTTTTGCCACTCAAGTGCCTTTTTGGCATTAGTAATGCCCACACTGTGCCCTCCAAACAACATTTTTCTCCTCTTTTTCCACCTCGCCAACGATAACTTATACGGCACATTGAGTGAAGTTACGTTTTTTTTATTTCCTCTCTGTGTTAGCCATGATTTCGCAATATCGATGAATATTAACTTGTGGGCGTTTCAAGGACTATTTATGGGCAACTATGGGCGTGACATGAAGCCGCAAAAGCTGCGCTACATTTAGAATTGATTGTGATTTATTAAGGGAAAACTGCGTAGGATGTGCGTGCACACGGTTTTATAAATCCGAATATTTCTGTGCGTACGCACGTCCTATGTTTCATCCGTACGCCACTTCTGACACAAATCCTACGCAAAGTTTTATAAATGAGGCCCCTGGGGTCTCATTTATAAAGCGTGCGTACGCACAAAACGGGGCTGGAAACGTACGTACGCCAGTTCCCACGCAAAGGTTGTGATCTATAAAAAAACTAACTTGACCGGGAGAATGTGCGCACCTTTAAGCAAACTTTGAGCCGTGCGTACGCACATTCTGGAGACAAAGGGAATTGGCGACACAGATGGTGAGCTGGAGTTAAATGTCTTTTTGGTCACTTTTAGACAGAAAATCTAAATTATTCGATTATTCGAATTAATTATACATATACAGAAATATAATTTCACTCACCAAGACTATCACTTGAAGCAAATATCCACACCTTAAATGTCCGCGCCAGCGAGCGCGTTGGGCCGTTTAGTGAAACTGACGCATATCCGGCAGATGAAGTAAAACTGTAAATCTTCATTATGAGTCCCCAATGATAAATAGGCTACAGTGCGTGTACACAATAACAGTTTAAATAAAATATTGATTTAAACTGTTTTACTTCTGATATAAACATTCAGATTAAATATGACATTCTCATTAATGGAGTTAAACACTTACACTAGCTACATGAAATTTATAAATATTTGTTGTGGATGCAATGCTTGTGAACACTTTTCCTTTGGCATGCTGTGTTTTAATGTTTTAGCTACAGAGATAATTGCTTATCATGATAATAGCAGATTGTGCAAATATAATGCACAACAAGGTCGATCTTTTTCCATTAAAAATACAAATCAATTAAAAATACTATTTGGTCAGTGGAAAAGATTAAGAAAAACTTTCTCTGAAATGTATTTTACACTATTTGATTTATTTATTCAAAAACAAGGCAAGGATAGGCTACTAAATTATTTTTATTAATGTAATGTGACGGCACATCCGTATTTCATATTTTCCTAATGTCTTGTACCGTTAAACATGTTATCACGTGGATGAATAATCATATGCAAATGATATGCAGATGAGGATTTGCATAGTAAAACTAGGCGTTGTAAGCTCCATATATGGTTATTTCGGGGAGGAGACGCATGTGCGCACAATCTTCCACTGAGTGGGATTTATGAAGTGAATCCTGATCAGGTTCTGGCGTACGCACGGTTTTATAAGTCTGAATATTTTTTTGCGCACGCAATTTCTGGCTTTTGGGCGCACGTACACTTTTAGTAAGGATCCTACGCACAGTTTTATAAATGAGGCCCCAGGGGTCCGTTGTTCGTACGTTGCTTAAAACATCCGAGATCAAACGAGACATCCAAGATGATATAATCGGCCTAATCATGATCTGGCTAATTGGGTTCTTCGAACACACCAGCCGGTTAAGATTAGTAGCTGGATTGAGTTATCTGAGATAATTGCGCGTGCATGCGCTGGTTTAAAAGGGGATATGTATCGATAGTAGAAACATTGATCAGCAACGCTGCTATTGGCTGCTCACCGTGGCCAAAGAGCACGCACAGTTTTTCTCCGCAGGAGAGCAAAAGTAGTCAAAGTTTATGCGGAATTTTAATGTTTAATGAAAACGCCAGGGAAGACATCAAAGTCGGTAAAAGCCAGGAGATGGGGCTGGCAAATAGTAGCAAACAAATTAAATTCAATAGTGGGGACCATGTTAAATGTTTCTATCTCTTGTTACAGTAGCCTATATACATTTTTGTATTTTAATTTAATTTAATAATTACTTTGTTCATTGTAATGTCAGAGCCACCACCCACTAGAACATTGGAACAAGTAAAAGTGAAAATGGTAATCTTTACTAAGCTACTTATACTGTTCTTGGTCTCTTTTAAAAATACACCGTTAAATGATGTGCATGTGTTGTTCATGTGCAGTAACCAAGAAAAAGGCTATACATTTTTTAAATAAAAAACAGGTGGTGGTCACTTACTCCCCGACAGAAGGGCTGGCCCTTGGGTTGAATGTGAATTGAACCTATTGTGGGGGGCATCTCTTGTGAGGATTAATCACATAACCATATTATCTAAAAAAGGGTTATTATTCTAGATGTATCTCTCTTCTAAATATCCCACAAATAGGCAAGCATAATCCTGAGAAAATTTGGTTCCCATGGTTGCACCCCTGCTTTTGTAAATAGCATTTATCCTCAAAAAGGAAGGATTTTATTTTCTAAAAGTAAAGTGATCATATCGATGATAAATTCAAAAGGAGGGGATTTCTCAGTTCTTTGATTTAAGAAATGTTTCATCACCACTAATCCTTGCTTATGAGGAATGTTAGTGTATAATGAGACCACATCCATAGTTGTTAAAAATATTTTATTGGGTTCTTCCCCTTCTATATTAATTTCAGATAATTGTATCAAGGAATAACCCGTGTCTTTTAGATATGAGGGGAGATGTTCAACCAAAGATATTAAAATACGATCTATATAGGTTCCAGCAAACTTTCTTTGGAAGCTACAATAGGGCGCCGCGGGGGCTTATTCACAGATTTATGTACCTTAGGTAGAGCATACATAACAGGCAGCACAGGAAAACCGTTAGTCAGAAATTTTAACTCTGATTGATTTATAAAACCCTTTTGATGTGATTCAAGTAAAAACATGTCAACCTCCATCTTAAAAGGAATGGTTGGATTGGATCACTATCCAGTTTCATATAATATGTAGCATCAGACAATTGACCGTTTCGCAAAACCCCGCCCTCGAACGGTTCTCGTCCAATCCTAGCTCAGCAACTGTAACTAAGGAGAAGGACCTCCGTCAAACATTCCGATTTCAGCAAGATAGTGAAACGATGCGCCTATGGCAGTGAGGTCTGCACGGGCTTAAAACTTGCTGTATTTTATGATTGCTTTATAAAAAAATAGGCTACATGTACAAACACCGTTTCACTACGGCCCCTCATCAGTCAGCAAACAAGAGAGAGAAAAAGAGAAAGAGCTCGGACTTACTAATTACGAAACTTTGATGTGGTTGAACAGGTACACACAGTCACAAATTCCTCTGGAACTCAAACATTAAACTTCAAAAAAAGTTTGCGCAGTTGCACAACTATTTACACAAATATATCCTTCTCAGTCGGCTACGAGTTATGAATGAAGAGAACAGAGAGTTGTTGGTTTCAGCGCGTCCTCTGATTGCAGTGTTGTGACTGATATAGCGTGGGTGAGAGCACATGCGCAAAACAGTTTTGTAAAATGATATATGATCAAATAAAATTATTGATATATAATTTTACAAAACTGTTTAGTGCATGTGCTCCCGTGCGCTATTCTGTCTGTACTTTCTGTCGTGCCCTGGAGGATATGTCTGCTGCATTACTCCAAAACCAATCACTTAATGTATGGATCTCAACCCAGCCATGGCTATGGTTATCAATTGTTTGACGGGCGTAGTAACAATAACTAAGGGGCGTGGCTTTTGCGAACGGTCAATTGCGATGTCACTTCAGAAATATTTATTCATCAAGACTAAACCACCACCTTTATCGGCTGGTTTCCAAGCCACATCAATTTCCTTGATAATTCAGTTAAAGTCCGGTGTTCCTTAAATCCATAATGATCGTGTGTAAGACTATCAAGATATTTTCAATCTCCTTATCAACCACGTTACAAAACATATCAATCGATGAGTTGTTAACAACAGGACAAAATACACTGCGTGGTCTATGTTTAGTATTGACCGACGTGTATTGTCTTTGAGAACTGTCCTTATGCAAAAAATACTTAAGTTTGATAGATCTATCAAATTGAAACTTATTAATTTTAAGTTGAAAGGGATCGGTAGGTGTAGCAGGAACATAAGACAGACTTAGTTCAGCAGTTGCTCCTCATCAGTACCTAAAGGGATGGTGGATAAGTTAAACACTAGACTTTGGTCTTGTACATCCTTTTCCTTCTCATGGGTCGAGTTCCCACTTTTTCTTCCCCTTCTGCCTCGACGTGTTTTGTACCTCGGGTGTTGTAGTATCGTCGTCGTGGAGGATGCACATCCATCTCGTGAGTCTTTCTTCCTAAAAAATCAGGATCAGAGTCGGTTTGGAATTCAGAACTTGAACTCGACATGTTGAAGCATCTTTCCCTGAAACAAACTTGCTTTTTCTCTCTACGTGGTTGATTTCTCATTAGATTTTGAACAACAATTGATGATAATGTATAAGCGCTTTGTTCTTAGGGGTTATCTGAAAAAAATGGCTGGATATCGCTTTGAAGGAAAGTACAAGAATTGTCCTTTATATCGGACAAACAAAAGTTGTCCCACTCTGTAGTTTGTACCACTACTAATTCTGCACACAGTCAAGCGATCAAGAATGTGATTAAAAAACATTGGTATACTTAATTTTTCTCATTACATCATTCTAACAACTTAATGTTTTAATATGTTTCAGACCAGATGGAAGAGAAACCGCAAAGACAAGAACTGAAGTGAAATTGAACTGAACTGAAGAAAAACTCCAGGAGTAGCAGCTGAAATCTGTGTGACTGTTAAAGATGGAGTTTATTAAAGAGGAGATTGAAGACATGAGTGATCCAGAACCATCCAGAATAAAACATGAAGATACTGGGGAACAGATAGGTTGGTGTCCATTCTTGATTCTTCATTGTTGACAGCTTTGGTAGATGTGAATTAATAAGCAGTATGTGGATGATAAATGATAGAGAATACATCTGAATGATCATAACCTAGTAGTTGTAAAACATATTCTAACTACACTGAACAAAGTTATAAACGCAACACTTTTGTTTTTGCCCCCATTTTTCATGAGCTGAACTCAAAGACTCTTTGCGCTTTGACACTTGTTTCAGATCGTTAAAATAGGGCCCTTTGTCTATGTACACAAAAGGCCTATTTCTCTCAAATATTGTTCACAAATCTGTCTAAATCTTTGTTAGTGAGCACTTCTCCTTTGCAGAGATAAACCATCCACCTCACAGGTGTGGCATATCAAGATGCTGATTAGACAGCATGATTATTGCACAGGTGTGCCTTATGGCGCTTTTCCACTGCATGGTACGGTACGGTTCGGTACGGCACGGCACGCTTTGGCGCTTTTCCACTGCATGGTACAGTACGGCTCGGTTCGGTACGGCTCACTTATGGCGCATTTCCACTGCATAGTACGGTACGGTACGGCTCGCTTCGGCTCGCTTTAAATGGTACCACCTCTGTTGAGGTTCCAAGCGTACCGTACCGATACTAAACGTGACGTGAAAACACTGCAGATCACTGATTGGTTAGTCACTTCAGCGTCATTGTATTTGCGATACGAGACACTAAACCCGCTAGATTTAAATAGCCAGACAACAGCCAACGCAGTAGCACCTGTTTTAGAGTATTTACTTGACAAAATAAGTTAAAAAAAATACAAAAATAAATGGCTGAATCGTGGTCAGTGGACGAGGTGCAGACGTTCCTCTCGTTGATTGCCGCCGGACCTACAAACAGTGTAGGGACAAATTAGAGGCGACAACTATTAACGATCAGTCCCACCCACTTTGAAGCGGTACTAACTGCAGTGGAAAAGCAACCGATCTAAAGCAAACCAAACCGTGCTGTACCGAGTCGAGTCTTACCACGCAGTGGAAAAGCGAAGCGAGCCGAACCGTTCCGCGCCGAGACGAACCGTACCGAGTCGAACCGAGCTGTACCATGCAGTGGAAAAGCGCCATTAGGCTGGCCACAATAAAAGGCCACTCTAAAATGTGCAGTTTTATCACACAGCACAATGCCACAGATGTCACAAGTTTGGAGGGAGCATGCAATTGGCATGCTGACTGCAGGAATGTCCACCAGAGCTGTTGCCCGTAAATTAAATGTTCATTTCTCTACCATAAGCCGTCTCCAAAGGCGTTTCAGAGAATTTGGCAGTACATCCAACCGGCCTCACAATCGCATACAACGTGTAACCACACCAGCGCAGGACCTCGATGGCGTCTGGCACTTTGGAAAGGTGTTCTCTTCACGGATGAATCCCGGTTTTCACTGTACAGGGCAGATGGCAGACAGCGTGTATGGCGTCGTGTGGGTGAGCGGTAGTGGTGTCAACAATAATCGATTCGGCGATGCATCGCAATGCGGGATATGCACGATTCAGCATCGATGCGGCAAAGTGCCATAATCGATTATGTCACTGTTTATTTTCTGGACTTGAGTTGGACAATAAAGTTACTTTCGTGGACATAACAACAACAACAATCAAGACGGCTGAGGCGGAGGGAGATGACCGCGATAGACGGGTAATTAAAAACGCACCTAAAGCTTGGAAAAGCGGACATCTGGGCACATTTCGGATTCTACGAAGTTAATGGGATTCTACGAAGTTAACGTCCATTAACGTTATAGACAAGACGAGGCTGAACCACTGATCTATATGAATGTCATTATATAGATCAGTGGGCTGAACACAGGAGCGCAGCTTCGCGGCTGAGACACGAATAGACTAACATAACATAAAGCTTTTACTCTTAAACACAAAAGGCACGTCCATTTGAATAAAAAAATTATATTTATTAAACAAACCAGATCAAGAGCAAAAATGAAATAAAGTGCGTAACTGAAAAATAAAGCATAGGCTCAAAACTAATACAAACAGTGGGCACTGCGCATTGGGCTCCAATATTTTTTTCCCGTCTTCAAAAAAAAAAAATGCTGCCACACCGCCGATGTCTTTGTTGACGTGGTAGAGGAGGACTGACTATGAATTAAACGGTCTCTCAATTAAATAAATAATATTCAGCAAACCTTCTAGTAGCCTACTTTCTTCAATCTGTCTCTCTTCTCCGGTGGGTTGGGCTAATCCAAAAGAAGTGAAAACAAGGGGGGTGCTCTGAAATCACCCCCATTAGCAATTAGTGCTTTCCACCTGATGAAATGAACGCGGCAAAACTGATTAAATGAACGCGGCAAAACTGATGAAATGAACGCGGCAAAACGAATGAAATGAACGCGGCAAAACTGATGAAATGAACGCGGCAAAACTGATGAAATGAACGCGGCAAAACTGATGAAATGAACGCGGCAAAACGAATAAAATGAACGCGGCAAAACTGATGAAATGAACGCGGCAAAAAATCGACCAATCAGAATTTTGGTCAAGCCAGAACGTATCGACCAACAATCGACTAATCGACTGGGAGATTACAGCCCTAGAAAGCAGTGATTTGTGTTTTCTTTTTCAGGTTTGAAAATGCCATATACAATACCCTGTAGCCTACCATTCAATTTTATTTTGTTTAATGACATTTATGTCAAAGATACAGGAGAGTGATAATACACACATAGCAGCCAATAAAATCTCTTGTTCAATATATGACTGCTTGTATTGCCTCATGACTGATGAAAAATTTGCCCTGTTGTGTGCAGTAGAATTTTGATGCATCGCAATGCATCGTAGAATCGAATTGAATCGAATCGTTACCTGGTGAATCGTAATCGAATCGAATTGTGAGGGCAGTGCCAATGCACACCCCTAGTGAGCGGTTTGCTGATGTCTACGTTGTGGATCGAGTGGCCCATGGTGATGGTGGGGTTATGGGCAGGGGTATGTTATGGACATACCACAGGCCACAATCAACAATCAATAACCTGATCAACTCTATGCGGAGGAGATCTGTTGCACTGCGTGAGGCAAATGGTGGTCACACCAGATACTGGCTGGTTTTCACCCAATTCAGTAAAACTGCACATTTTAGAGTGGCCTTTTATTGTGGCCAGCCTAAGGCACACCTGTGTAATAATTATGCTGTCTAATCAGCATCTTGATATGTCACACCTGTGAGGTGGATGGATTATCTCAGCAAAGGAGAAGTGCTCACGAATACAGATTTAGACAGATTTGTGAACAATATTTGAGAGAAATAGGCCTTTTATGTTTGAGTTCAGCTCATGAAAAATGGGGGCAAAAACAAAAGTGTTACGTTTATAATTTTGTTTAGTGTATTAACAAGTGACTAGCCACATGGAAGATCTGAAACCTGATCTCTGTTGCTTTCTGCTATTAAATAAGGGGTTCACTTGAACTGATTCTAACTCTATTTCTGTGTATTTTAGACCAGGTGAGAGTGAAAGAGCTAAGACAAGAGCTGAATGAAGAAGAGGATGAACCTCATTTCTTTAAAACTCAAAGAGCAAAAGCTAAAAATCTGCACACCTGTACTCAGTGTGGAAAGAGTTTCAGACAAAAGGGAAACCTTAAAACACACTTAATAATTCACAATGATGAGAAACAGTATACATGCCCTCAGTGTGGAAAGAGTTTCAGACAAAAAGGAAACCTCAAGACACACTTAAGAATTCATACTGGAGAGAAACCATATACATGCACTCGGTGTGAAAAGAGTTTTACACAAAAAGGAGACCTTAATATACACATGAGAATTCACACTGGAGAGAGACCGTATACATGCACTCAATGTGGAAAAAGTTACACACAAAAAGGAGACCTTAATATACACATGAGAATTCACACTGGAGAGAAACCATATACATGCACTCAGTGTGGAAGGAGTTTCACATATTCATCTGATCTCAGAATTCATCTACGCGTTCACTCTGGAGAAAAACCATTTATCTGTGATCAATGTGGAAAAGTGTTTATTTCATCATCACATCTAAATAAACACCTGAATGTTCATTCAGATGAGAGGCCTCACTTGTGTTCTCTCTGTGGAAAGAGTTTTTCCAGGCTGGAAGGATTAAAACAGCACCAGAAAAGACATAATAAAGTGAGAGATCATGTATGTTGTGAATGTGGGAAGGGATTTTCTACATCTAGTCATCTAAAACAGCATCAAAGAATTCATACTGGAGAAAGACCTTACAAGTGCTCGTATTGTGACCAGAGTTTCACTCAGTCTGGACACCTGAAATCACACGAGCGAGTTCATACTGGAGAAAAGCCTTACTGTACTTAAAGTGAGAAGAGTTTTGCCCAATCAAAGAATCTAGTGACTCATATTAAAGAGGTGGTATAACGCCCTTTTCACAAGATGTAAAATAAATCTCCTATCTCCCCAGAGTGTGTATGTGAAGTTTTAGCTCAAAATACCCTGCAGATATTTTTATATAGCATGTTAAAATCGTCACTTTTTGAGGGGGAGCAAAAACGCACCGTTTTTGTGTCTGTTGCTTTAAATGCAAATGAGCTGCTGCAGAGGGCGGAGTTTCAAGAGCTCGTGTGTTAGCAGCTTCGATTACTTAACGCTGACACGCACTAAAATGTCTGAAACTGTTGTGCCTTTTATGTTTAAACCAGAGTCAGACAAAGATGGAGATACTCAAGAAGAAGTGGCAACATGTAGAATGCAACAGGACGTCTCTGAATGGTTAGTTGATGAATTTATGTTGCTGATGTGGAGTTAACTATCTTCAATTAGCATATTCTGTCATGATAATCTATAAAATTGCTCGTATAGGAACTGTTGTAATGCACACAGTGACTTTCTATTGCATGTGAAAAGACAGATGCTACAGTTTGAGCTGACTCACAAATGTGCTCGACTACAACAACTCTTCCTCTTCTCAACATGGACTGCGTGTTCCGGGGGCGGGGCTTATGTAAATTTTAGGGTTGGTGATGTCAATAACCCGTGAGGAATGTCGTGTAGTCCCTACCAGCCGTTTGTTGTAGTCCTTAAAAACGATTTCTTTAAAAGCAAATATCTTCCTTTGCCTTGAACTTTAAGCATTGTAAATTTGCAGATGTTGTTTATGATCAAACAGCAACATTACACACTACAAAGTGAAATCATAACCAACCACCCCTTTAAAAAGCATTGTTCTGTGTCACAACAAGCAAATGTTTTCTTCAGATCCAAAATGTCCAAGTAAATCATGTGAGATTCACATAAAGTAAATGTGTTGTTAATTAACCAATACATTATTAAATGTTTTAAATGTTGGAGAAAAATAAAATGATTGAATTATTCTTTGATTGAACGCTTACTCAAAGAAATATTGAAATGAAAAGAGACGGGAAACAAATGTAAGAGAAAAAAAAATCAGTCATTTGTCAACATATGAAGCAATTCTTTCAATTAAGTTTTTTTATTTAATATGGAGTTTTTTTTTACTTTTGTTTGTTACATAAAATCAACTATTGTTATTTCATAAACAGATGTATTAAAAAGTCTACACATTTCTGTGCAATATAAAAGTATTTTATATGTGTCTTTAAGTTCTGTACAATAACAACAAATAAATGTACGTTTTCACTGACAATGTGTGTTTTTGTGAGCAAAAGTTATCTACAAATCCAATCAGATAAAGCAAATGCATGCTTTATCTGATCTAATGTTCTTTGACGTTAGTGTTGTGGATTATTATTTTTTTTTTTTACTGATTTGTCATTTATTCGTCACATTAATTTCAATACATATGTATATATAAAAAAAAAAAAATCATATAAATAATTTATAAAGTCGTACACCACGTACGACTTTGACGTACACCGCATTGCCATCCTAGATTCTGAAATGAAACTAGAACAATATATTGGAATGAGAAATATGTTTTTCAGCAGCTCGGTTAACATGCTGTTATTTCACTATTTTGTTGTTTATTATATACAAACAGACATTGTACATTGATACAGGACCATGGGTGTTTTGTAAAGCTTATATACAAGAGGGGGGCCGATGAGCACCTCGCCCCTTTTCTGCTCAGACATGGAAAACTTCCTACAACGATTGTTGTGGAAAAATCGACCGGATGCCTTTTGGTGTGTCCTCCAAAGCACACGAAAAAGCTGCTCCGATTGCCTGAACTGGGCAGAGCACTCAATATATATACCCTTAAAGCCCAAACCGGGCTGGGTAAGTGCAACTCTTGCTCATCCTCAGAAATGGGAAGAGCAGAGAGAATAAATTACCTGTGCTCTGAACGGAGTGGAGAGCATCTTAGGCACATAACCAGTATTGGTTTGAGGACAAATTTACAGGTGTTGGGCTGAAACTTAAGGCAAGACACGTTCACAGAGAGCTCGTGCAAGTCACCCACTCGTTTGACTGATGCTAGGGCTAGCAGAAGGGCAGACTTCAGCAAAAGGGTTGCAGCTTGGCCGACTGAAGCAGCTCGAAAGGCAGGCCCCTGAGGGCCTTAAGGATTGTAGACAGGTCCCATGTTGGAATAATAAGGGGATGAGGCAGGTTCAGTCTTTTGGTCCCCTTCAAAAAAAAAGACCTCATTTGCCCTAGAGGCAACAAGTTTTTGCCCCCAACAAGACCAAATAAGTCCGCTTTAAAATACTACATAAGATATACACTCACTGTTAATGCAACGGTGTCCAAATATATTGATATTTCTAGTACTTGTTTGTTTTGTGGTGACGAAGATGAAACATTGAGACACTTATTTTATTCTTGTAAATTGGTATTGGTATTGGTATCGGTATCTTGTATTCTCATTTCAATACAACCCCCCATTTATGCACACTCTTTTAATTTGAAAGATATTATTTGTTATTGCACTGACTCCAACACATCTAAAGAATATATTTGTAACTTTTGTATTTTGTTTGGCAAATTTTTCATCCATAAACAGAAATGTATGGGCTCACTTCCTATACTCTCACATTTTTTGGTTGAAGTAGACTCACTGCTTAAATCTTATAGCTTAACTAGCAATATGTGTAGATTCCTGAAACTCTATGAACAAATCTTTTGTAATGGCTCTGATGCTGAGGTTTAACCAGCTTTCTGTCATATATTGTTTTTCTGTTTAACAAAAATGATCTATCTCTTGTTAGTATTGTTTCCATATAAAAATGTATACTTAATCTTTTATTTTCTATGTATCCTTTGTCTTTTGTTTTACGTCTTCTACGTTCTCCTGAATGTATTTGTATATTTATATGTTTCTTAATTTAAAAAAATAAAAAAAGCAGCGTCTGTGAACAATAAGCCCCGCCTACTTGGATTTGATTGGTCATCTCAGCCATGTTGACAGTGACGAGCGCTGTTAGACTGAGGAGCTCAGATGAGAACGACGGTTATCCTGGCGTTGTACAATATCCTTGCAGTATCAAAGTAGAGTTAAGATCTGGCAATTATTTCACGACCTTTATTATATACTTCTATTATATACACAAAAATGTCGAGGTCCGGACCTCATTGGTGAGTATACGGCCCTAGAAGAGACTGAAATTAGCTAAAAAATTATCTTGTGACGTCAGTTTTTTGTCTGTCTTTCTCCGGTTCTGAACGCGGCGACTGACGCACTGCGCATGCGCTTAATGTTTGTTTGGATTCAGACTGCACGTATACACATGTAAACTAGTATGCGCATTGAATCGCAAAGTTTAGGGCTCATATAAACAGAGCTTTCAATTTTACTATTTGTTAAGTTTAATCCAAGATGCTTTAACGACCGTGTAAGAGTTTGAATGAAGGACAGTTGTGGAGCATTTTCGCTGGATATTTCCAGTCAGTATGTTGTTGCCACACGTGATATGACATGAACCGACTTGGGATATGAGGTATTTAACTTCTAATTAACACATTATGTGCTCAGGTTTAGTGTTTATGTATAATTAACACGACATCTTCTTAGTTTCTAATGTAAGAATTGATGTTAACATTGATTAACAATATTAATAATGGTCCATTATAAAGAGCTAGTGGCTAAGGCTATAGGTATAAGGCTAGTGCTCCAATCTAGAGCTGAATTTATTTAGTCTTTCATTTGATTAGTGTGTACACACACACACACAGTATGCTTATATGCATACAGACTGCTGGCTAGTAACTGATTACTGTAATCTGGATAACACATTCAGATTCAAAAAATTAGGTACTTGTGAGTAGAGTTTTCTCAGCATTTATTATTAATAAACGCATTAATTATTTGTTATTATTAATAATATACTATATTATTAATATCACCCAGTCAGTCATTTAACCATGTATTACTGTCTCTGGAAGGCTTTTGTCTCTCAAACACACTAAAATGTACAAATTTACGTTCTTTTATTTGTATGCTATGCATTAATTTAAGCAAACATGTTAGGTCAACAATAAAATTAAGTCAATGATAATAATAATAATAGATAAATAAAATTAAGATAATAGATAAACGTACAAAATTTTACGTACAAAAAAAAACGTACGATTTTTGTAATAAAACATCCAAAAATCACTTGTACAGTGCATATTTCCTGCAGTTGTGTAGTCTACTTACAATATCCCAAAAGTTCCTAAAGATTTTATCCCTGGTTTCTGCTCGTAATGCCATGGCGACAGACCTGGACGTCACTGCGTTACGTCTAGCGGTACACTCACGCTGTTTTAGTTTCGTTCAAACATTATGGATCCTGGCAAGCAGACTTTGGGACAAAAGGAGAACTAAAATGAGGATCAATATGATCGTGGCGTTTTCGAGATGCCGAGAGCTAGCGTCCGCGACTATAATATTAATATATATTAATAATGTTTACTTAGTGTTTTTATTGAAAAATTATTAAATTTAATTAAAAAACGTTGGGTTGAGACTTTTGGGATAATGAGGCTGGGTTGATTCAACCCAATTTTGGTTGAAAATCGTTCTTAATCTGTAACACAACGCTAGTGGGTTGGGAACGCGGACGTAAAAGAGAGCATGCATTTCACGTTAACAACACAGGCGACACGAGTGAGAGAAGCCGCCATTTTTTCAGCTTCTTCAGGTGGAAGCGAGTGGTTTATGGTAAGTAAAGATAATAAATTAAAGTCCTTATCAATTGTTTTTGCCCAAGGTTTCTTGGAATGCAGTAAAAGCAAGAAAAGAGCTGTATATGGGAATATTCATGGTTTTAACAACCTAACACCCTCTTTTATTGAACTGAAGATACACTTTTAATATAGTGGGTTTCTTATGTCATGTTTACAAGTTTTTTTTTTTTTTAAGTACGTTAATAGAGAGGTTTACATTTAATTATTTTGATTAACCCGAGTGTAATGAACTTAGTTTCCCATAAGGAAATTCAACAGCAATATGCAAAAAAGGTTGAATTATTTTGATGCTGTTGAAGTGATAATTGTTAAAATGAATGTTTTGCATGTAATATTTCAGACTCGTTGCGCATTAATTTTGCCCGCGCCGGGAGTAATTGACACAGTCCTGTGCGAGGATTTTTTCAGCTTCTTCAGTACAGAGGAAAAGACGGTTTATGGTAAGGAAAGGTTCAAATTCCTTGTTGTTATCAATTGTTATATAATTAAGGGTAAAACCATGTTCTTTTTTTTGTAGACGTACAAAGCCAGAGACCTAGGATTTTTCCATTCTGAGTTTATTTTTAGAAAATGTTTCTGTTGTCTCCTGCCTGTTTACTTTAACTGGAAAACGT
The DNA here is from genome assembly GCA_033366665.1 of Phoxinus dragarum. NCBI lineage: Eukaryota > Metazoa > Chordata > Actinopteri > Cypriniformes > Leuciscidae > Phoxinus > Phoxinus dragarum. The sequence goes on along the minus strand of JARPMJ010001531.1, from coordinate 26,973 downwards.
TTAATCACGATTAATCGCAACCAGAATAAAAGTTTGTGTTTACATAATGTATGTGCGGGTACTGTGTATAATTATTTTGTATTACACCCATATGAATGTAGATATTTAAGAAATATTTGCATGTATACACTGAATATATATATATATACATATTTTATTTCTTAAATATATACATGCATATGTGTGTATTTATATATACAAAATAATTATACACAGTACCCACACATATATTATATAAACACAAACTTTTATTTTGGATGCGATTAATCACGATTAATCGTTGCCCAGCACTCATTTTTATTCAACAGTATGCCTTCTTTTTCACATTGTATTTAAATAATTGATATCCGTGTTGTTCATTGCAGAACTCAAACCGACTTTGGAGAGGAGTCATCTTCCTTGTTCTTTCTTTTCTTAAAGGAACAGTTCACACAAAAATAATTTACTCGCCCTCATGTCGTTCCAAACACACAAGACTTTTGTCCACGTTCGGAACACAAATAAAGATATTTTTTATATGATCATAATTTTTGTTGATCCATTTACAGTCTAGATAATCAAAATTTATAAGCTTCAAAAATATAAAGTTATTGTAGAAAATTAAGCACGCTATTTTCTTCTACATCTGCTGTACGGCCGAAACAAACTTAGTTGCATTATTTTCCTCTTATCATTGTAAAGCTGCTTTGAACAAAATCTGTATTTTAAAAAGTGCTATATAAATAATGGTGACTTGACTTGAAGTAATCCATACCAATATTTATATATGAATAAAATCCTAAATTATATCTGTTCATATCATAGTCAAGTCAAATCACCTTTATTTATAAAGCGCTTTTTACATTAGTGATTGTTTCAAAGCTTTACAGTGATAACAGGAAATTATGCAACAAAGCATATGGATTTATAGTAATGTTTAAAGTTGAGTGAACTTAAATTTGGTTTACTTGCCGCTTTTAACAATGTAGATTGTTTCAAAGCAGCTTTACAGTGATAAACGAATAATTTAAGGTAACAGATTGTTTTGGCTTTATAGCGGTTCTTGAATAATGTTTTTTTTTCAGCTAAAGTTAGTTTTGATTGATTCACTTCCGTTGCAAGGATCATTAGTTATTAAATTAAAGGCCGCCAAGAGACGACACTGTTCTCTCTACACAGACTTTAAACGCGAACCTGTGAGAAACGCTGATGGCGCTCACGTGCGCATTAAGAATTAATTCTATAGTCATGTGCATTTGAATATATGTGCGCATGTTTGTAATTCCCTACAAACCAAGCCTTAACAAACTACTTGTCTGGCCTTACAAATTTTGATACAGAATTTTATCACTTCGGGGTAGATACGCGAAACCGTAATTATCCCGACAACGCTTTATCTGTAGAGTGGTACAGGGATCCTACATAGGGAGAGGCTAGTTGGCACTTCAGCACTGCGTTGTCATCGGGTCCAGACTTCCAGGCTGTGGGAAAACCTCGGGATAGACAAAGACACAAAAATTAGCGTAGATGCCATTCTTCTTATGATGTAACGAGTACATCAGGATTTATGGGAAGTGTTCCCAGATTTCCGGTTGACCTAATCTATGCAGCCTAACATTGAGTTATAGAAGTCTATAATGCATTATGTGAATACTAGGTCAAAGAGATGTGTCTTTAATCTAGCTTTGAACTGACAGAGTGTGTCTGCTTCCCAGACAATAGTAGGACGACTGTTCCAAAGTTTTGGTGCTTGAGAGGAAAAGGATCTACCGCCAGCAGTCGATTTTGATATTCTAGGTATTATTAACTGGCCGGAATTTTGAGATCGCAATAGACGTGAAGGACTATAATGCGTTAAGAGCTCGCTCAAGTACTGCGGAGCTAAACCATTTAGTGCTTTGTAAGTAATCAGCAATATTTAAGAATTTATACGATGTTTAATAGGCAGCCAATGCAGTGTTGACAGAACGGGGCTAATATGGTCACACTTCCTGGTTCTGGTAAGAACTCGAGCTGCTGTGTTTTGAACTAGCTGTAGTTTGTTTATTAAGCGTGCAGGGCAACCACCCAGTAGAGCATTACAATAATTTAGCCTTGAGGTCATGAACGCATGAACTTAATTGTTCCGCATTTGTCAATGAGAGCATATGACGTAATTTAGATATATTTCAGTGGCACAATGCTCATTCAGTAAATGCACAGCTAAACATATTTGTTTTAATTCTGGATTTGAATGCAATATGCAAAAAAAGTCTAATTTGGTCTTAAATTCAGGTTATATTCATCAATGTTCATTGAACTGTTAAAATAAATTAAATTTAACTGAAAACTGTGTGGCTGTTGATTTGCAGTACTTTTTTTTTTATTTTCTTCTCACATGCACGTTGTTACTTTTGACTGTGTTAACAGTTTTTAATAAATGTGTACCTTTTGATAGCCATTCTGTGTGTGTAAAAGGGATTTTTTAATGTCCAAGATGGTTCCACTTTATTTCGATAGTCCACTTTAGACATTTCACTAACTATAAGTAACTTTGCAGCTACACGTCAACTAACTCTCATTAGAGTATTAGTAGACTCAGACTGTCAGTAGACTGTTAGGTTAAGGTTAGGTGTTAGGGTTTGTGTTAGTAGAATACATTGACTTGTAGTTACAAAGTTACTTATAGTTAATAGGAATGTCTGAAGTGGACTATCGAAATAAAGTGGAACCTATAACATTTATGGTTTTCACTATAAACCCATTTGGGTTCATTTTAATCCAGCGATGTAGTAATATTTATTTGTAACACAAACACAAAGATGAACTTGCTTCTTTCTTGATTTGTTATATAGTAAAAAATATTTAGCCTTACTATGTACAGCAAATATGTTCACATTATTTTTCAGATTACATCATTCTAACAACTTAATGTTTTAATATGTTTCAGAACCGATGAAAGAGCAAAGACGAGAACTGAAGTGAAATTTCAAAGGTGATGATGCTGTAGTTTGTTTCAGCCTCTTGACACCAATAAAATGAGCTTAATGTGCCAATTTACAGAAGATCTCAGACATCACCATAATGAATGAGCTGAAAACAGGAACTTTCAGTGACAATAGGGCTTTTGAGCTGCTCAGTTTAACAGTTTAATGTCCATGTACTTTTTAAATGCAGATTGGATAAAAACACAGTGATCACAGTTCACACCTGCAGTGAAGCCCCTCCCACAACAATTCACCAATAAATACTGGGAATATTCCCATCATCCTACAAGAGAAGGACAAACTCCAGAAGTAGCAGCTGAAATCTGTGTGACTGTTAAAGATGGAGTTTATTAAAGAGGAGATTGAAGACATGAGGGATCCAGAACCATCCAGAATAAAACATGAAGATACTGAGGAACAAATAGGTTGGTGTCCATTCTTGATTCTTCATTGTTGACTGCTTTGGTGGATGTGAATTAATAAGCAGTATATGGATGATCAATGATAGAGAAAGACATCTAAATGATCATAACCTTTTTATCATAACTAGAGGTCGACCGATAGTGGATTTTACCGATACCGATAACTAGGTTTGACTGTACTTGCTGATAGAGGTCGACAGATTCATCGGTTTTGCCGATATATCGTTGCTGACAGTTGATTGGTGGAACTATCACACCGATAGTTTTTCCTGGTTGCGTCCGTTGCTGGAGCGGCTGAGAAGAGACTGCTGGCATTATACAAAAATACAAATAAACACTATCACTGGCACAGAGATTACAAGCTGCACAGAGAGCACTGACACTTCAGACGCACATTTAAAACACTGACAGCGAAACGGTATGAATACAGATCACTAAATTACATATTGCCATATCATTATAAAGTAATTCATTTGTTGACTAGATGCTGCATTAAGAGAAAGAACAGAAGTATTTTTGCCATCGAGGCTGTGAGGAATAACAATAAGATTACATTTTTAGCATTAACCAAGGTTAATAAAAGTTGTAGAAGTATCGTTCATTGTTAATTTGTTAATTTCAACATTTACTAATGCATTTGAAATTGAGTTTTAATTCATATTGTATCTGTTATTACCTTGGTTAATGTACTATGAACTAACATGAAGGTAAAATTGTATTGCTCATATTAATAATACATGCAGTAAAAACATATATTGTATATTGCATAATGCATATAGTTCATGAAAGCTAGCTTGTACATCCTTGTTAACAAATGGGACTTCCAAAGTGTTACCTATGAAATTTATGTATGTTTCTAGGTTATAGATAACGAAACCTGTAATATTTTAATGTTTAAATTATTGTCTGTATAGAACTTCTCATTTTAATATTCATATTTATATATTTATTTTATTTAGCACATTTCAGTTCAGCACTGTTTTACTTGGAGTGTTATGTTTTTTATTTTTTATCCAGTATCCATTTAAAAAAAATATCGGTTGAATAATCGGTTATCGGGATGTACGGTCAAACCTAAATATCGGTATCGGTAAAATCCACTATCGGTTGACCTCTACTTGCCGATAACCGATTAATCAACCAATATTTTTTTTAAATGGGAACTGAATTAAAAAAAAAACACATTTCAAGTAAAACAGTGCTGAACTGAAATGTACTAAATTAAATAAATATATAAATATGCATATATTAAAATGAGAAGTTCTACAAAACTAATTCTACAGAAAATATTATAAACATTAAAATATTACAGGTCTAATGTGTTTTATTAGCTATAACCTAGAAACATACTTAAATGTCATAGGTGCACACATAAGTTCACACTGTGCAAGTCTCATTTGTTAACAAGGATGTATTAGCGAGCTTTCGTGAACTATATTATGCATTATGCAATGTAGCCTACATTTTTACAGCATGTATTAATATTTGAGCAATAGAATTTCATGTTAGTTCATAGTACATTATCTAAGATTATCAGATAAATACAAAATTTAAACTTGAAAATGTAGTCTTTTAGTAAATGTTGAAATAAACTAAATAACAATGAACAATACTTCTACAACATTTATTAACCTTAGTTAATGCTGAAAATGCAATCTTATTGTAAAGTGTTACCATTTCATATAAATACAAAGAGACTGCAATGCTCAAAGATGGTCATTTTTAAATATCTGGTAAGACCAGAGCATTAAAATTAGTAGACCTACATTACATGTATCTCTCACTTTATTTGCTTCTATTTTAGAATACTTAAAGATTATCTATTCAAAATAACAATATGTATTGTAGTGATAAAAAAATAACTGAAATCGAATGCGTTTCTGATTTGTTTGTTTCTGTCGGCTACATGTACGTATCAATGATGAGAAAGCAATCCCGTCACTAGCTTTAAATATGCAACTTCGCCCGGCTAATGAATGCATAAAAGTGACCAGCTGGATATAAACTAATGCAAATAGATGGTAACGATTGCGACATTAAATATTTAGTTTGGGTGTGTTTTTATCATATTCTGTTAACCGCTTGAGGTACTTCTAATGTTAATCCTCTCAGCCTCGACGGCAAACATACATCTGTTTTTTCTCTGCTAATGCAGCATCTAGTCAACAAATTAATTATTTTTGGCGATAACTGATAACTCGTATATCGGCAAAACCGATGAATCAGTCGATATCTAATTACAACCATATTTTAACCATATCAACAAGTGAATGATAGAACAAACCTTTGCCACATGAAAGATCTGAAACCTGATATAGGTTGCTTTCTGCTATTAAATAAGGATTCACCTGAACTGATTCTAACTTGATGTGTATTTTAGACCAGGTGGAAGTGGAAGTGAAAGAGCAAGAACTGAATGAAGAGGAGGAGGAACATCCTTTCTTTATAACTCAAAGAGGAAAAGCCAAAAAGCTGCACAACTGCACTCAGTGTGGAAAGATTTTCCAACAAAAAGGAAATCTTCAGGCACACTTAAGAATTCACAATGGTGAGAAACCGTATGCATGTCCTCAGTGTGGAAAGAGTTTCACACAAAAAGGATACCTCAAGACACACTTAATAATGCATTCTGGAGAGAAACCACATGCATGCCCTCATTGTGAAAAGAGTTTTGTACAAAAGGGATACCTTAAGATACACATGAGAATTCACACCGGAGAGAAACCGTATATATGCCCTCAGTGTGAAAAGAGTTTCATACAAAAAGGAGACCTTAGAACACACATGAGAATTCACACTGGAGAGAAACCTTATACATGCACTCAGTGTGAAAAGAGTTACACATATTCATCTGATCTCAGAATTCATCTGCTCCGTCACTCTGGAGAAAAAACATTTATCTGTGATAAGTGTGGTAAAGAGTTTATTTCATCAACACATCTAAAAAAACACTTGAATGTTCATTCAGAGGAGATGCCTCACTTGTGTTCTGTATGTGGAAAGAGTTTTGCAAGGCTGGAAGGATTTAAACGGCACCAGAAAATGCATAATGAAGTGAGAGATCATGTGTGTGGTGACTGTGGAAAGGGGTTTACTACATCTAGTCATTTGAAACAGCATCAAAGAATTCATACTGGAGAAAAACCTTACAAGTGCTCATATTGTGACAAGAGTTTCAATCAGTCTGCCAACCTGAAATCACACGAGCGACTTCATACTGGAGAGAAACCGTACTACTGTACTTAAAGTGAGAAGAGTTTCAATCAAAGAATCTAGTGTTAAAAAGCATTGTTATGTGTCACAGCGAGCAAATGTTTTCTTCAGATCCAAAACTTCCAAGTAAATCATGTGAGATTCACATAAAGTAAATGTGTTGATAGTTAACTAATAAACTATTAAATTTGTTGGAGAATTTTTTTTTTAAAATATTCTTTGATTGAACGTTTATTTAAAGAAATATCAAAATTAAAAGAGACTGGAAAAAAATGTAAGAAATATAAAGCAATTTTTTCCTAAAGTTTTTTTTTTTAATATGGAGTTTTTGTTTTACTTTTGTTTGTTACATAAAACCTGCTATTACACAAACAGATGTATTAAAAAGTCTACACATTTCTCTGCAATATAAAAGTATTTTATATGCGTCTATAAATGTCTATAAGCTCTGTATAATAACACCAAATAAAATTACCATTTCACTGACAATGTGTGATTTTGTTAGAAAAAGCAAACATTGCCATCCATAGGTCTTGAAATGAAATGGCAACTATATTGGAATGAAACAAATATGTTTTTCAGCAGCAGCTCGGTTACCGTGGTGGTGCTGTTATTTCACTCTTGTTGTTTATATTATACAAACAGACATTGTACATTGATACAGGGCCATGGGTGTTTTGTAGAGGTGGAACGGTTCACAAAATCCTCGGTTCGGTTTGTGTCACGGCTCTGTGGTCACGGGTTTTCGGTATACATTGGTAATGTTTTTTTTTCCTTTTTAACACTTTAGAAATACCATACATCAGCATCAAATATATAGCCTTATAATCTACCATTTACAGTATTTAAAAAATAAGTTATTCTCAAGGTCATGTATTTAAAAAACTGAAAGAATGAGGCCGCTTGATCTTAGGAATAGACACATTATTATTACACTGACAATCATAAATTAAATCTGTGAGAGCAAAAGGGGAGATGTTGTTAATTTCAACAGGCTTTTCATTTATTTGTAAAAAAATAAAGTTTACAACTGTTGGCCGTAAACAAATTTAAAGAATAGGCTTTCTTGTCACTGTCAGTGCCTACATTTTTTACACCGTGTCCTAACCAGCCATGACATGCATTAAAAGGTATCGTTTCCATGTTAATCCCAGGTTTTGTCCTAAGCAGCCGCGACACGTGACGATTTTCTATTTTAGAAACGGTTCCTATTTCTGCGACGTCGCAGAGAACATAAAGTATGCTAATCTCAGGAAGGCTACTGTTTATGTGCTTTATTTAATGTTAAAAGTGGCTGTGTGAGTTTGCATATCATTTTGTGTGTGTCTTATAGCCGTACTGAAAGCAACAATTCACCTCAGATCTTCTAAATAAATAAAAGTGAACAAGACCGTTCAAACTGTCAACTCATTGTTAACAGACAAGTGTATTCTATGACAATGATTGTTTAAGTAACTCAGTATGTCTTTTTAATAGTGCTGAAATAGTGTAATATTCATGACTTTGATTATGTACTTATCCATTTAGTTGAGAGTGCCACCAGCTTGTCGAATTCACGCTCTTCTGATTGGCTGTGATTTTTGATTGACTACATCGCGTCCCATTGTTGCATCGCGTCTGGTGTGGACAGTCAAATTATTTGTCGCTGGAATCTTATCGCATTGCGTCTGGTCAGACCACGGTGTAACATTCGCTTCCGTGCCAAATGATAAAAAAAAAAAAAATACAGTTACTCTGCGCGTGGCCGGACCCGAGCAATACACACGTCTCGAACCGTGACAAGTGAATTGAACGGTTCTGATTTTTTTCATGAACCGTTCCAACCCTAGTGTTTTGTAAACACCAACCCTAGTGTTGATTCGAACAGTATGTAAAGACTCAAACAAGAAACAATAATATCCTTGATAAGTGCTTTGTGAATATCAGGAATGCTTATGTGTCCAAAAGTATGCCACCAATTTTAAATTCTGACCACAATGTTGTGCTTATGATTCCCGTGTATAGGACTAAACTTAAAAAGAGTAAACCAGAAAAGAAAAAGATCAGAATATGGTCAAATGAAAGTGTAGAACAACTGAAAGCCTGTTTTGATTGGACAAACTGGGAAATCTTTGATGAAGGCTCATTAGATGAAAGAACTACAGTGTTAAATGATTATATAAACTTCTGTGTGGAGCTGAACATACCTACTAAAGAGATTAAAGTTTATCCAAAAAACAAACCATATGTGACTAAATATATTAAAGAAATGATAAATGTGAGGAAAATAGCTTTTAAAGATAAAAATAGTCTGGTACTTAAACAAACGGAAAGAGAGTTAAAAATCTAATTAAAAGAAACAAAAGAAGCTCATAGGAAGTGTTTGGAGAAAGCATTTAAAATGAACAACTCTAAAAAGGTTTGGGACATTATGAAAACTATGTCTGGACTGTCATCCTCAAATAAATCCATTGTAACTGATGATGAACTTAGGTTTGGGAACGAACTGAACACCTTTTTTACACGGTTTGAATTAACAGGCAAACAAGATTAGATCAAAGAAACAACATATAGAGTTCTAGTACCATCGGATAGAATTGTTATTGAGGTTGAAGATGTTAGGAAAATGTTTCAATCTATTAATACAAAAAAGGCTGTGGGTCCTGATGGATGTAGTGCAGGCCTTTAAAAAAAAAATTTGCTCAGGAACTTGCACCTGTGGGGCAACCAGTATTTCAAGCTTCAGTTGACACACATGCTGTCCCTGTGATATGGAAAACCGCAGACATAAAACCACTACCGAAGATATCATGTCCAAAAAAATACAAAGACTTTAGACCAATAGCTCTCACTTCTGTGATTGTGAAATGTCTAGAGAGACTGTTACTTCAGTATTTGGTTGCAGCAGTGAAAGATAAATTAGATCCATGGCAGTTTGCCTACAAGAAAGGCTTTAGTACTGAAGATGCAGTTGCTGCTTTAGTGCATATTATTTCTAAAAATCTAACACAGTCTCACCCCAAAACGTCACATACTGACGCGTCTTGACCATTCGGCAACATACGACGAAAAAGGTACCCTTTAACGTCCATATGTGACGATTCGGGAATGGTTGGGTTTAGGTATGCGGTAGGGTACCGCTAGAAGGCGCTGCTGGTGCGCTTATGTCTGCGTCTCATATGGACGTTAAAGGGTACCTTTTTCGTCGTATGTTGCCGAATGGTCAAGACGCGTCAGTATGTGACGTTTTGGGGTGAGACCGGGCTGAAAAATCTAGATAAACCAAGAACAATTGTGAGAACTTTGTTCTTGGACTTCTCTTCTGCATTTAACACCATACAAGTTGACAGACTAGTGTTAAAACTCGTACAGCTGAGGGTGAACCCTGATCTGATTCAGTGGTATACTTCATTTCTCACAGATAGAGTTCAAAGAGTCAGGGTGAATAAAACCGTGTCGTCTGAAATCATTACAAATGTCGGAGTACCGCAATGTTGCGTTAGTTCTGCCATACTTTTTACATTATATACCGACGACTGTCGAACGGACATGTTAAATCAGTATATTTTGAAGTACTCTGATGATACTGTCCTAATATCTGTGTTGAATGACTTAGATAGTCCTGAGGTTCATCAACACGGTGTAAGTAAATTGACTGAGTGGTGTGAGAATAACACTCTTATCATTAATACGAGTAAAACTGAGGAGATTGTATTTGGGTCAAAGGCAGATATAGTGCCTGTCTTTATTCATAAGGAGGAAATTAGACTGGTCAAGACATATAAGTATTTGGGAGTGACCATAGACGATATGTTATCCTGGAAAGATCACATTGAGACTCTATGTAAAAAGACAAAGCAGAGAATCTATTTTCTTCGCCGTCTTAGGTCTTTTGGAGTAAGAAGGAAGATTCTTCTGCTGTTTTTTAGGTCTGTGATACTGAGTTTACTGCAATACTGCAATTCTAGTTGGTATAAAAGTCTGTCTGTCGTGTTAAAAACAAAGGTTTTTAATCAATTAAAAATCTGCTCAAAGATAGTAGGTCAGCCGCTTGACAAGATTTATGACTCAACTTATCACAATAACATTCTCAGGCTGGCTAACAATATAGTATCTAATCCCATGCATATTTTGCAAAAAGAGTTCGAACTACTACCGTCAAAGCGGAGGTATAGAGTTCCCAAATTTAATAAGGTGAAGCTAAAACACTCTTTTGTGCATCAGGCAATTTTAGCGCTGAACAAAAAAACCTAATCAGAGATCAAGAGTATTGGGTTGGTGGGGCCGATGGATAAATGTTGTAATGATTGTATAACTGTGTGGTTTGAGTGAATGTCAATGTTGAATGTTTGTTAAATGTTGTGGTAAACATGGATACTGTCATGTAAACAAAATTTCAGACTTCAGTCTGACAATAAAGTATAAAGTAAAGTAAAGCCTATCAACCAGAGACGGGGCAGATAAGCGTCACGTCCCTTTTCTGCTCAGACATGGAAAACTTCCTACAACGATTGTTGTGGAAAAATCTTCTCCTCTTTGTGAACACAATCCAATAGCGGCGTGCTATAAACACAAAATGACGATCGTTCGAAGGCCTCGGCCTAAGGCACTTGAGGATACGGGCCCTGAAGGTAGCAAGGCTAAGATAGGGAGAAGGCATTCCTCCAAGACTAAGGGGCTCAGACCATGAGGTCGGAGCCTTGAGTGACATTGTTCTGAGCGGGCTGAGCTTGCGTAGAGTTCAAGGCCAAGCTAAACAGACAGGACCCGTACTTGCAGAGCATATGTCGCCAATGGATACTCCACTGGACCCTGCCCAGGAGGAGGCCATGCCTCTGGTGGAGTGAGCCCTGACTCCCATGAGGCACTGGAGGTAGGGGATATTGACAAAAATTAATATCTCAATATTTTTTTCCAATATCTCGATATCGATATTCAGACAATATTTTTGCAATCCTTCAAAGAAATGTGTGCGAACAGGCAAAGAAGGTCCAGTTGGTCTTTTGACTTGCTGCATTTGACCTATCATTGTATAGAATTACTAGTACATAAAGAAATGAGACATTATTGATTTAAACATGAACCCAGTTACTGTACTAAATATTTATTGTAATACAAGAACAGTGCTTTTTCAGTACAATATATGTACGTAATAAATTAACTTTGTGCTTTGCAAATAGGCGGTTCACAAAATTCACGGTTTGTTTCGATACGATACAGTGATGTATGTTTTCGATACAGCAAAAAAGAAAGAAATGCCAGATAAATTTCCTATTTATTAAAATACATTTATTTTGGGAACTTTCTTGGAACTTTTAGTTTTATAAATGGGGGTCATCTTTGAAGGATGAACAAATAATGTTTTGGTCATCATCACATTAGAAAAAACATTTAAATATGATAATATTTGAGTTTTGAAGTGCTGCAAAAGGATGTGTGATGTAGCCCTACCTGAAGGCATTTGACCATTTCTGCCAAACTTCCATGGTTACAGTTAGTGTTACTATATTAAATCCATGGTGAATGTTGCTGATATGTGAACTTAAAGCCTATAACTAGTTCATTCATGGCAAAATGTTTCTCCTGGTTTCAACGTTTGATCCGTTAATAACAGAGAAATGTTAATGCTTCTCATTAGATCTCGCAGTGATGTTATTACTTCAGTGGCGAATTAAAATGTTTTCTCTGGATCTCTTAGCGCTGTGTATAACAGTGTTGCTTCATCACGATTCGGCTCGCGCTGCACTGACATTGATGGTCCGAACTGATAAAGTGTCCGTGAAGCACAAAATAATAGCACAGTTTTGTTCCGCTTTTATTACGTTTGCCCAGAGGTTTGCCATTGATGTTGTGCAACGTTATGGTGGTCGTGCCAGCGCGGATTTTGGTCAGCAGGAAAAAATGGTCCAACAAATCGTTCGGTTTGTATGCGTACCGAACCGAAAGCCTCGTACCGAACGGTTCAATACGAATACGTGTACACCCCTATTTGCAAACAGTACTTCTATTAGTAGACTAACAACAATGTGACTACCCATTTACTAGAAGTTAAAAGAAGCCCTGTTCGGAGGCTATTGCGGTGGATCTCTTGGGAAAATGTATTCCATCTTTTGGACTCATCATTATGCAACGCAATTTTCGAATGATGCAATCACGAAACTCGCCACTTGAGGACGCCACAGACATCTAAGAAAAACGTTTTAACATTCAGACTTTAGTTTTCCGCAAACAACGCATATGTTGCCTTTTCTATCAGCTATTTCATTAATCGTTCATCGGCATTACTCTTAACGTTTTTGGATTGTTGCTTCAACCTAAGAAACGTCATAACACACAGGTAAGAACTCCGTAGTTTTATTGCAAATTAGTAGCAGCAATTACTCTCGTGCAATTGAGGAACGATCGTGATTTTGTACAAAAAAAAAAATACAGTCAAACAAACCCCATACAGTATTAAAATCGCTACATATCATAGTTTAGAAGGTTATAGTGTGTGTTATTTGTTTTCTCTTTAACTTCCTTCAGCTCTTTTCATGTTTGGGGGGTCGGATTGTACAAATTATGAAATATTCGATATCCCAATTTTGCATATCATCCAGACAACAATTTGGATATTATCGTCTAAACGATATATCGCACACCTCTAACTGGAGGCCCATAAAAGTGAAAACTAGCGTAATTGCATCCACAATCTAGTGGGATAATCTGCTTTGTGATGGATACCCTTTGGTGTGTCCTCCAAAGCACATGAAAAGCTGCTCTGATTGTCTGAACTTGGAAGAGCAGAGAGAGTGATGACCTGTGCTCTGAACGGAGTGGAGAGCACCTTAGGTACATAACCACTTATTGGTTTGAGGACGACTTTACAGGCGTTGGGCCAAAACTTTCGGCAAGACACGTTCATAGACAGCTCTTGCAAGTCACCCATGTGCTTGACTGATGCTAGGGCTAGCAGAAGGGCATTCTTCAGTGAAAGGGGTGCAGCTTTGCCAACTGAAGTGGCTCGAAGGGCAGCCCCCTGAGGGCCCTAAGGACTGTAGACAGGTCCCATGTTGGAATAATAACTGGGCGAGGCAGGGTTCAGTCTTCTGGCCCCATCAAGAAACGAATCACTAAGTCAGCTTTATTTGGGGTTCTTCCGAAAAATGTTAAACTTACAGCTTTATAGATGCATAATATTGCACTTTGCACACTGTTGGCTAGACGACTTATACTAATTAGTTGGAAGCTGCCATCTCCTCCAACCAGTAGGTTTGTTACATACTTTTTGCCCTCGAACTTAAAAAGATTGAATTTGGAGTTAGAATAAAACCCGATCTTTTCTTAAAAGCTTGGAGCCCATTTTTAGATTATTTTAAGGAGTCAAGCTCTAAATAAAACTTTTGTTTGGTTTGGTTTATTTAGTTGTTTATATGTATATGCATATATAAATTAATGATATGTTCATTCGTATGTGAGCATTTATTATGCTTGTTTAATTTTTTTGCTTTTTTCCCTCCATTTACCGTATTTTCCGGACTATAAGTCGCACTTTTTTTCATAGTTTTCCTGGTCCTGCGACTTATAGTCAGGTGCGACTTATATATCAAAATTAATTCATACTGACTGAGATGAACCAAGAGAAAACATTACCGTCTACAGCCGCGAGAGGGCGCTCTAGTAGGCGGAGTTGTTCAGAAGCGACACCGAGGAAGAACTCAATGGATTCAGTGTTGTGGAATGAGATCGCGGGAGCTTCGTGAACTTGCTGACCGGTAACTTGTTGGACTCGCTGGCTTATGTTAATTTAGCCTATTCAGCCTCCTAGGTATATGTTCTTTATATGATATTGTGTAGGGTTTCCCGCAGAAAATGTGTTAGTTAAGGTGTAACTTAACTTTGTGTTAGCCTACGTGTCGCCACCATAAACATCAGCATAAATGCTCCTGATAAATTATTTGTTATTAAACCATTACCATTCACAAATTTAACATAAAAAGCAAGCAGGCTGTGTGCATGGTTTGCCATGACTAAATGCGCTCCCTTAATAATTCCTAAAAGCTGACATCAGTTCATCGCGATCTCATACATCTCTGTTATTATTAATGAAGCTGACTGCATAACTAATCTTTCATAATATATTTTATAATCAGAGGATTTGCCAGCATGCAGAATTCAGCACTGAACAAAAAGTCAGTTTTGAGCGGTGAGGAGTTTCTATCTTAAATGCTTCTGATTGGCCATTGCGTTCAAGAAATCAACACATATGTCTGTGATTGGCTACATCGCTCAACGCTGCAAACATGTTACAAATAGAAACTCTGTCTAAGTTGTTCTTGTTGCTTTTCTGCAACAGATGAATAACAATTTATTCGTTTTTATATGTTTTATTCATAGATTTATCTATTTAATCTATTTTTTCCTCTTCATGACGCATTTTATGACTGATGCGACTTATACTCCGGAGCGATTTATAGTCCGGAAAATACGGTAATTATTTAACAATCTGATGCTTGTAATGTGCTTGAGATGTTTTTCTTAAAAAATACAATTCTAAAAAAAATACATTCTAAATACATTTTTCGCAATGAACATATTTACCCTGATTCCAAGCATTTTGAATAAATGCAGTTTGATTATTTAAATAAAAGTATATAAATTAAAAAAACATTTTTTTAAATCAAGCACCTATATGCAGACGCTTCTACAAACATTTGTGAAAGAAATGGGTCACTCTCAGGAGCTCAGTGAATTCAAGCGTAGTGTGATAGGTTGCCACCTGTGCAATAAGTCAATTTGTGAAATTTCCTCACTACTAAATATTTCACGGTGAACTTTTATTGGTATTATAACAAAGTAAAAGCAATTGGGAACAACAGCAACTCAGCCACAAAGTGCTAGGCCACGTAAAATCACAGAGTGGGGTCAGCACATGCTGAGGCTCACAGTGCGCAGAAGTCACCAACTTTCTGCAGAGTCAATAGCTACAGACCACCAAACTTTGTGTAGCCTTCAGATTAGCTCAAGAACAGTGCATAGTGCTTCATGGAATGGGTTTCCATGGCCGAGCAGCTGCATCCAAGCCTTACATCACCAAGTGCAATGCAAAGCATCAGATGTAGTGGTGTAAAGCACGCCACCACTGGACGCATATTTCCGAGCAGTGGAGACGTGTTCTCTGGAGTGACGAATCCCGCTTCTCTGTCTGGCAATCTGATGGACGAGGCTGGGTTTGGCGGTTGCTAGGAGAATGGTATCTGCATTCGGAAGCGAATGTTACACCGTGGTCTGACCAGACGTAATGCGATAAGATTCCAGCGACAAATAATTTGACTGTCCACACCAGACAAGATGCAACAATGGAACGCGATGTAGTCAATCAAAAATCACAGCCAATCAGAAGAGCGTGAAAGTTGTTTTTCAAGGGTTGAGGTTGGCCCCTTAGTCCCAGTGAAAGGAACTCCTAATGCTTTAGCATACCAAGATACTTTGGACAATTTCATGCTCACAACTTTGTGGGAACAGTTTGGGGATGGCCCAACATGACTGTGCACCAGTCTTGACCTCAACCCGATAGAACACCTTTAGGATGATTTAGAGCGGAGACTGCAAGCCTTCTATCACTCTGTCTCCTGTCCACCAAGGTCTGTGGTGGGCCTTCTGGCGCAATATGGCTGATGTCGCATCATCCAGGTGGATGCTGCACATTGGTGTCACTTTGGGTGTCCCTGCGCTTCTTGTAACACATTGCTTGCCATTGTGAGGTACTGTCCAAGACATCCTTGAAATGTACCCCTTATCGCACAACTCGGAGGCAACAAAAATAAAAACTGAGGCAACAAAAAAAAAAACTGTAATTGTGGACATGCAAAATGAAACGAAAAAAAAAAAAAACTGCCATACACCTTCACACACACACACACACACACACACACACATTTTTAATATACAGTTCATGCTATTTTAAATAATATTACTAAAGCAAATAATCTCGCCTTCTTCTCACACCATGTGCTCCTGTGACCATGTGTCAGAAAAGGACGTCCCACCTTCAAATGGTGCATGCTAGTGACTCCCAAACCTTATGGGACTGTTCTTTGATACTTTTTCAAACATTATAATTGGTTGCAATCATTTAAAGAAACATGTACTAAACATAGGGCTAAAGAAAAGTTTCCACTGTAGAGGGTTAAAATTCTGGAATAGCGACAGTAAATGCATATGTTCTCAATTCGACTACAGTATAAAGTACAGTATTATCAAATTACAGACATTACAGCAAAAGCTAACATTTTATTATAAATAATAATCGTTATTTTTATTTGGGGGTTAGTTTTTTCCACATAAAACAAACAGTAACTCGGTGGTGCTGTTATTTTGCTTTATTGTTGTTTATATTATACAAACAGACATTGTACATACATACATACATATATATATATATATATATATATATATATATATATATATACATACAGGGACATATGCGGTTGTATAGCATATCAACATTTCTTCTCAGACAACTTTTACAAAGAGAAGCCACAACCCAGCAAACACATTTACGTTGTGGCAACGTCTCTGGCACGTTGCATTTCTGCTATGGCAACGTCGCTGTCTACGTGCTCGCAACATTGTAACAACGTAGAATTGTAAGACGCCACAGGGCTGTAGCAACGCTGTTGTGCGACATTCAGCAACTGAGAGACAACGTTCTGACAATTAAAATGTTTTATATGCTAGATATATCCCCACGTTTAGCATGTTATGTTTTGTGATTCATTTTTAATTAGTCATATGTTAGATAATTAAATATTTATATTTATTATATTATATGTTAAATACTTTTTAAATATTGTTTATCCTTATTATTATGTATGGGTCGCTGCCTGCCTGTTCAAGAGTGCTCAAATCAATTACTCATCATTAAAGTCATTTTGGCTTCATTATGGCTTATAACTTTTGGCATAAAGTTAAAAATGTATCATACCTGACCAGAAGATGTTAAAATAAATGTCACATTAGAGAAGGAAGTTGTAGGTTGTGTTTGTATAATTCCGTATTTTATTTGGCCGAGGACGTAAATTAAACGCAATTCTCACATATCCTTGCTTGATGTTAAATGAGACGGCCCAGCTGTTGGTTGAAATTTAAGGCTGATTTTCGCGCTTCGTGGCCGTGACAATTACATACAGTCATGGCCAAAATTGTTGGCACCCCCTGGTAAATATGATCAAAACTGGCTGTAAAAAATAAATCTGCATTGTTTATCCTTTTGATCTTTCATTCAAAAAATTGCCAAAATTCTAACCTTTCATTGAAGCAAGAGAATTGAAAGTGGGGCTAAATCACATTATGAAATAAATGTTTTTCTCCAAAACACGTTGGCCACAATTATTGGCACCCTTTTATTAAATACTTTTTGCAACCTCCTTTTGCCAAGATATCAGCTCTGAGTTTTCTCCTATAATGCCTGATGAGTTTGGAGAACACCTGACAAGAGATCAGAGACCATTCCTCCACACAGAATCTCTCCAGATCCTGCAGATTCCCAGATCCATGTTGGTGCTTCTTCTCTTCAGTTCAGCCCACTCATTTTCTATAGGGTTCAGGCCAGGGACTGGGATGGCCATTGCAGATCTTGGTTTTGTGCTCAGTGACCCATTTTTGTTTTGATTTTGATATTTGTTTTTGGATCACTGTCCTGTTGGAAGATCCAAACATGGCCCGTTATAAGATTACTAGCCCCGGCTGTTAGGTTTCGATTTTTTATCTGTTGGTATTTGATCCAATCCATGATGCCATGTATCTGAACAAGATGTCCAGGACCTCTGGCAGAAAATTAGGCCCACAGCAGTAAAGATACAGCAGAGTATTTCATTTTACACATGGGGTACTTTTTTATCCCTGTGTGCACCAAACCCATCTTAAGTGTTTGCTGCCAAAAAAGCTATTTTTTGTTTCATCTGACCATAGAACCCGTCCCGTTTGAAGTGCCAGTAGTGTCAGGTACTTTTCAAACGTTCTATGGACAGAGGAACCAAAAAAATAGCTTTTTTGGCAGCAAACACGTAAGATGGGTTTGGTGCACACAGGGATAAAAAAGTACCCCATGTGTAAAATGAAATACTCTGCTGTATCTTTACTGCTGTGGGCCTAATTTTCTGCCAGAGGTCCTGGACATCTTGTTCAGATACATGGCATCATGGATTGGATCAAATACCAACAGATAAAAAATCGAAACCTAACAGCCGGGGCTAGAAATCTTATAACGGGCCATGTTTGGATCTTCCAACAGGACAGTGATCCAAAAACAAATATCAAAATCAAAACAAAAATGGGTCACTGAGCACAAAACCAAGATCTGGAATGGCCATCCTTGTCCCTGGCCTGAACCCTATAGAAAATGAGTGGGCTGATCTGAAGAGAAGAAGCACCAACATGGATCTGGGAATCTGCAGGATCTGGAGAGATTCTGTGTGGAGGAATGGTCTCTGATCTCTTGTCAGGTGTTCTCCAAACTCATCAGGCATTATAGGAGAAAACTCAGAGCTGTTATCTTGGCAAAAGGAGGTTGCAAAAAGTATTTAATAAAAGGGTGCCAATAATTGTGGCCAACGTGTTTTGGAGAAAAACATTTATTTCATAATGTGATTTAGCCCCACTTTCAATTCTCTTGCTTCAATGAAAGGTTAGAATTTTGGCAATTTTTTGAATGAAAGATCAAAAGGATAAACAATGCAGATTTATTTTTTACAGCCAGTTTTGATCATATTTACCAGGGGTGCCAACAATTTTGGCCATGACTGTATGTCGTCCAGTGGTTGTCCAAACACCCTCGGCACAACCTGAAGTAATGCCAATGAAAGGTGGTTTAATTTCAACATTATGACAACGCTGTAACAACCATTACCACACAACGTAGTTATAGCAACCTTTTGGCCATGTTGTGAAAACGTTGTTAGAAGGTTGGGTATGTTGTGCCAACGTTCTGTGTTTGCTGGGAATATGTCAGTAAACAGTGTAAGGCAGTACTTTGTCTCTAGTCCTGATATGTGAATGCGCCTCAGTGCTGTTTGCACTTTGTGAGTGCAAACCTAAAAAAAAGTATAGATTTTATGAGAGAAACTGAAAGATCTGATACCAGACAGATACCCGAACTCTTGTTTTCTGTTATTAAATCAGGGTTCACTTGAATTTTTGCATTTATCCTCATTTATTTTGCATTTATCCTAAACTGATTCTAACTGTTTTGGAGGTGAAAGAGCAAAGACAAGAACTGAAGTTAAAGGTGATGATACTGTAGTTTGTTTTAGACTCTTGACACCAATCAAATGAGCTTAATGTGCCAATTTACAGCAGATCTCAGACATCACCATAATGAATGAGCTGAAAACAGGGAACTTTTGGAGACAAAGAGGCTTTTCAGCAGCAGTTAAACATGATGGCTCTGTACTTTTTAAATGCAGATTGGGTAAAAACACAGTGATCACAGTTCACACTTGCAGTGAAGCTCCTCCCACAACAATTCACCAATAAATACTGGGAATATTCCCATCATCCTACAAGAGAAGGACAAACTCCAGGAGTAGCAGCTGAAATCTGTGTGACTGTTAAAGATGGAGTTTATTAAAGAGGAGATTGAAGACATGAGGGATCCAGAACCATCCAGAATAAAACATGAAGATACTGAGGAACAAATAGGTTGGTGTCCATTCTTGATTCTTCATTGTTGACTGATTTGGTAGATGTGAATTAATAACCAGTATATGGATGATAAATGATAGAGAAATACATCTAAATGATCATAACCTTATGCAGTTGTCAAACAGAACAATCCTTAAAAAGAAGTTTATTCAAGTGTGCTATTAGTATACTTATTTTAAACTTATTTTAAAAATAAGAACATATACTTGCAGTCTACTTATTATGTACTTAAAATTGTACTTAGGTATTCTTGACTCATTGGTACTGACAGAAAGGTCTAAGTATATTTGGACTATAGGACTTGTACTCAATCTTTTGATCGAGATATACTTAAAAGTATAATTAAGTATTCTAAGTATACTTGTCTTGTAGTTGTTTAATCTTTTAATTGAGTAGCCTATTAAATACTTTTCACATATATAGTTTACATACTGAAAAATAATGGTTTATAAAGAAAACAGGCTATTTTCCTAATTCTGAGTATCTGGATGTTTGTGTAGGCTAGTCCACTGGTAGTGCCATCAATTTACTTCAAATATCTGCCATATGAAAGATCTGAAACCTGATCTCTGTTGCATTCTGCTATTAAATCAGGATTCACTTGGACTAATTCTAACTGTATTTCTGTGTATTTTAGACCAGGTGAGAGTGAAACAGCAAGAACTGAATGAAGAGGAGGAGGAACATCGTGACTTTAAAATTCAAAGAAAAAAAGCCAAAAAGAAGCACACCTGCACTCAGTGTGGAAAGAGTTTCCAAAATAAAGTAAACCTTAATACACACTTAAGAATTCACACTGGAGAGAAACCGTATACATGCACTCAGTGTGAGAAGAGTTTCGCATCTTCATCCACACTCAAGTATCATCTGCGCATTCACTCTGGAGAAAAACCATTTAAATGTGATCAGTGTGGTAAAGATTTTATTTCATCATCACATCTAAAAGAACACATGATAGTTCATTCAGACGAGAGGCCTTATGTGTGTTCTCTCTGTGGAAAGAGTTTTTCATGGCCTGACAGTTTTAAACAGCACCAGAAAACACATAATGAAGTGAGAGATCATGTGTGTTGTGACTGTGGGAAGAGCTTTATTAAAGTGGCCAATCTGAAACAGCACCAAATAATTCATACTGGAGAAAAACCTTACAAGTGCTCATATTGTGACAAGAGTTTCATTCAGCCTGGACACCTGAAAGTACATGAGCGTCTTCATACTGGAGAAAAACCTTACAAGTGCTCATATTGTGACAAGAGTTTCATTCAGTCTCGATCTCTGAAAGTACACGAGCGAGTTCATACTGGAGAGAAGCCGTACTACTGTACTCAGTGTGAGAAGAGTTTCACAAGTTTAACTGATCTCAATTATCATCTGCGCATTCACTCTGGAGTAAAGCCATTTAACTGTGATCAGTGTGGTAAAGATTTCATTTCATCTTCACGGCTAAAACAACACTTGATAGTTCATTCAGATGAGAAGCCTTATGTCTGTCCTCTCTGTGGAAAAAGTTTTTCAAGGCTAGGCAGTTTTAAACTGCACCAGAAAATACACACCGGTGTGAGAGATCATGTGTGTTGTAACTGTGGGAAGAGATTTTCTACAGCGGGCAATTTGAAAATTCACCAAAGAATCCATACTGGAGAAAAACCCTACAAGTGCTCATATTGTAACAAGAGTTTCACTCAGCCAAGATATCTGAAATTACATGAGCGAGTTCATACTGGAGAAAAACCTTACAAGTGCTCATATTGTGACAAGAGTTTTACTCAGCCAAGATATCTGAAATTACATGAGCGAGTTCATACTGGAGAAAAACCGTACAAGTGCTCATATTGTGACAAGAGTTTCACTCTGTCAAGATCATTGAAATCACACGAGCGAGTTCATACTGGATAAAAGCCGTAGTTCTGTTCTCAGTGTGAGAAGAGTTTCACCCAATCAAATAATAGTGAATCATATAAGCATTGTTCTGTGTCACAGCGAGCAAATGTTTTCATCAGATCCCAAACTTTCAAGTAAATCATGTGAGATTCACATAAAGTTAATGTGTAGTTAGTTAACTAATAAACTAATGTTTCTGTGAAATGCCACAATATTTGTGTTTTATAAAACAAGAAAATTATTGAATTATTCTTTGATTGAACGCTCACTCAAAAAAATAACAAAATGTAAAAAGAGACTGGAAACAAATGTAATAAAAGCAACTATTTGTCAATATATGAAACAATTTACTCAATATAATTTTTTTAATGTAATATGGAGGGTTTTTTATCTTTTATTTGTTTAGTTATAAAACCTGTTATTCATAAACAGATGTATTAAAAACCTACACATATTTCTGCTATATTAAAGAGGTCTATAAGCTCTGTACAATAACAACACATAATTACCATTTTACTGACAATGTGTGATTTTGTGAGCAACAGTTATCTACAGATCCAATAGTACAAATAAACAATGAGATTCAGATAAAGCAAATGTATAGTGAAATTAACTCGTGTTCTGTGACATTAATTTTGTGGAAGTTGTTTTGGAGTTATACATTTCTGACTTGTCATTTAGCTTTCACCTTCATTCAATATATTACATTAAAGATTTTTTTCATGGACACATTTCTCACGTTCACTTTAGGTTTGTGAAAGAATATTGTTGACCTAAGAAAAATTGCCATCCAAAGGCTCTGTACAATAAATGTTCTAAAACTGTTCTAATTCTGAGGCAGAAACAGATTTTAAAATAGATTTCAAAGGTTAATTTGTCCAGCTTGTTAAATGTAACGGAAGCTATTACAAACCGTATAACAATTCTTTAAACTTTTATATAGTTTCTAACACCTGCCCCCCAACTTTGGTCAACCAATTAGCAAGGCAAGTTTATTATATAGCACATTTCATACACAGTGGTAATTCAAAGTGCTTTACATAGAAGAAATTAAAATAATTACATAAATAATAAAAGAAATAAGAATAATTAAAACAGTTTAGAAAATAAAATACAGTGCAAACAGTCGGACGAGCAGTGGCACAGTGCTCATTCAGTAAATGCAAAGCTAAACAGTGGTAATTGAAAGTGCTTTACATAGAAGAAATTTAAAAAATCAAAAGAAATAAGAATAATTAAGACCCTGTCTGAAATGGAAGTGATTGAACAGGTTTGCGGTGCCACTGGACCTACAATCCATGGATGTCCTCTGCTGGGGTGGTGTCTCACACCAGTATTGCCCAGTGGGGCCCCCACAGAGCACGTTTCACTTTTGCTGTTTTAAACAAACAGCGAACCTCTATACTCTCCGTAGACTAGTATAGATAATCTTCACTCGCCTCGTCGGAGTGACGCTCTCCCGTTCCCCTTCAAAATCTCTTCTAATCAGACAGCCTTGATAATTAATAATCACCCCTATCTGAGATGGAAGTGATTAAGTAGGTTTGCACCAGTATTGCCCAATGGGGCCCCCATAGAGCACGTTTCACTTTTGCTGTTTTAAATAAACAGCGAACCTTTATACTCCATAGTATAGCTAATCTTCACTCGCCTCGTCGGAGTGAAGCTCTCCCGTTCCCCTTCAAAATCTCTTCCAATCAGACAGCCCTAAAATTAATAAAATCTTCCCGAATCACAGTTTGGAAAAATAAATAAAAAAATACAGTGCAAACAGTCGGACGTATTTTACATAAAACCGGTAGCTATTATAGATCTTTCTTTTAAAATGATCTTCTTACGACTTACATGTATCAACATTCTTTTCTCTTTCAATCTTCTTACGACTTCCATCTATCAACTTTCTTTTCTCTTTCAATCTTCTTACGACTTCCATCTATCAACTTTCTTTTCTCTTTCAATCTTCTTACGCTTACCATCTATCAACTTCTTTCTCTTCAATCTTCTTACGACTTCCATCTATCAACTTTCTTTTCTCTTTCATTTACTTGCACATTCTTTACACTTTCCTTAGCCCTGCATTCACATTCTTAGTTCTTTCTCAGACGAAAACTTTAATATTGTCCTTCAAATACTGTTCTACAAACAGTGGCACAATGCTCATTCAGTAAATTCAAAGTTAAATAGCGTTCTATAGCAAACAGAGAGCCACAACTGTAACGTCTCAGAATTTTTTACCAAAATGTATCCAAAAAAAGTAAATATTTCTCCCAACTTGTTATAAATATAAAAGGTTAGATCAGAAGTTTTTATTTATTTATTATAGACACCTTTGTGTATGGCACATAGAAGGCATTGGGACTGCGAGAACACGATGGGGGTGTAGCGTTTACCTCTTAAGAAAGTATGGAGCATTTTTTTATACTACTACTAAAACCAAACAATGTACATAATCTACTAATCAAAACTCTCATCATGAGGACAAATCAAAGTTAACTAATTTAAAAGGTTTTTTTACTTTCCTTGCCATCTCTACATAATCTTCCAAATTCGAACATTGTTTATTATGAAATGCTCTTTGTATGCTGATTAATAATGCTGTATGTACAGTATGTATGTATAAACAAATGTATAAAAATGCCACACATTAACTCAAAACCTAGTTCCCTTTCGTTCGGTCACTCCTACGTCACATCGGTAGGAGTTACCAACGAATTGGGATCACGCTAGGGAGACCAATTGCCTTCGAGTGAAACTAAACCGAGCCAATGGACATTGGCTTGCAGGATTTGCATTCCGCGCCCCGCCTGCCAGTGCGGGTATAAAGCGGAAGCAAGCGCACACACACTTTGCTTTTTGCTTCAGAGCCGACCGGTTGTGTCCTCTGAGTGAATGAGCGTCTGGAATAGTGTTTTCTACGAGCTCAACGAGTCTGCTGTTTTTCGAGACCCCTCTGTGTTGGTGTTACGGCGCTTCAGTGATCTTCGCGAGACTCCCGGGTGACGGCTGTCGCTTCACGCAATCTCATCTTTCAAAGAGCTGTTGTCACAGCTGCTACTCGGTTGAGAGCACACAGCGGGCTTGCAGTTTCCCCCGCTGTGTTGCCGCATTGATCCCTGTGTGCTTCAGCACAATAAAGAGAGAGTTTCTTAAAAGGGCAACACGAGTGAAGATTGCGTCCTTTTCAGGATGACGTTTCACCCGTGTGTTTCTGGATGCGGTCAAACTCTGCCACCGGTTGATAGTCATCATTGCTGCCACTCGTGCTTGGGCCTTGCGCACACAGGCAGCGTTTGTGAATGAGTCATGTTCTCACTGTGGGAACATGACCGTCGCAGTGCTAAGATCAAGACTAAGAACCCTCAAATGAGGGCTACATCCCTTTGTAGATTCCCCGTTCTAGTTCTTCTGGTTCACTCCAGAAGAAGGCTACTTCGGCTAATCCCATAGGTGGTCTTAGGGTTACAGTGAGGAATGACCTGCCGGGCGAAAGACCCCCACGGCCCCCTCACTCCTCCGAATTGCTTCCATTGGAGCCCCCCGAGGAGCGTGCTGGGCCACCTCGTGTGGTCCCAGTCGTTTCCTTCAGGGCTCCGCCCGAGGACCAGATGTCGATCGCTGCATCGGAGGGAGAGCGGTCATTTTCTGGGGATGACGACCCGGCTGAATTGCCCCCTTGCCAGATCCAGAAATGGCTGCTATGCTTTCCCGGCGGCTGCAAGTGTCGGGCTCGTGTGGAACCCTCCACCGTGTTCCGAACCTTCGTGGCTCGACGTTTGGTTTCTCGGAGCGGCCCGTGCTGGTTCTTAGTGCCTCGCCCCGGTTCCTTTCTTCCCGGAAGTGCATGAGGAGGTGACGAGATCGTGGACGGCCCCTCTGACGGCCAGACACGGCCAGACACAGGTCGACTCCCTCCTCCTCCCTCACCACTCTTGATGGTGGGGCAGTGAAAGGATACGAAGGCATTCCCCCAGTGGAACTGTCGGTTGCGATGCAATTGTGTCCTAAGACCACGTCCACCTGGCGGGGTAACCCTACGATCCCCTCCCGTGCATGTAGGTTCTCTTCCAGTCTGACTGGAAAGGCTTACAGTGCGTGTGGAGAAGCTGCTTCTGCCCTGCATGCAATGGCGGTCCTCCAGGTCCACCAGGCCAATGCACTCTGTGACATGCAGGAGAGTGGTGCCGAGCCAGGGGTGCTCTAAGAGCTGCATACGGCGACGGACCCCTGGGCCGGGCGATGTCCCCTTTGGTGGTCCAGGAGTGACACCTGTGGCTCACCCTGGCCTATATGAGGGAGTTGGACAAGAGTAAGATCCTGAACTCCCCCATTTCCCAGGGTGGCCTCTTCAGCGATGCGGTGGAGAGCTACGCCCAACAGTTCTCCGCCGCCCAGAAGCAGTCGGAGGTGATTAAGTACATCATGCCCTGGAGACAGGCTGCTGCTGCGCCGTCCCCGGCGGCTGCTCCTTCGGCTGCTCGTCACCGTGCCCAGCCCCCTCGGAGTTTGTCTAAACCCCCCAGCAAGAGGAGAGGGAAGCGGTCCTGAGACAGGCGACCCAGAGGATGTGACGTCTGCTCTTCAGGAGGGTGTGTCAGCACCACTCCTTCCCCCGGAGGAGGGCCGGGTGGAGAATCCTTGTTTTCCTTTTGTTTTTGTTCTGCCCTCCAGTCAGCGGTACCCAAAGTTTCAATAAAAGAGCAGTTTCCACTTCCTCTGGGTCAAACACGGTTGAGACTGACAGTTTCGGACAACGTTCAATTGCCTTGCCGCTCTCAGTCTCCTCCGTCCAAGAGGGCCAGAATGATGGTGTGCGCCGCCTCATTGCCTCGCCGCTCTCATTCCCCTCGCCC